>PVHY01010133.1:36450-53354 GCA_004024945.1 Uropsilus gracilis
AAAAAAAAAATACAGTCATAACAAGGGCATGCTGGCCACTGCTCTATAGATAAACTAGCTATTGAACTAGCTCCAAAACAGCATTAATCCATCTGGCAAGATGAGAGCAATTCCTAGTGTCTCAGATGGTTCTGAATTTCTTAGGTCTATGAAAATGCAATTTTTCTCATCAAGACTGCTTCTAGCTGGGCACAGTGGCGCGTGTCTGTTAACTTCAGCTTATGAAGCAGCTGGGGCTAGGGATCATGGTTCGAGTCCAGCCAGGGGCATGTAGCGAGACCTAGTCCCAAAAAATAGCTGGGTGTGGTGGTGCATGCCTGTAATCCCAGCTACCTGGGAAGCTGAGGCTGGGGATTACTTGAGTCTGTGGTACCCTGGGCAACATGAGCCTGTGGTTCCATGGGCAAAAATAGTGAGACCTAGTCTCAAAAAAAAGAAAAAAGACTGCTTCTAATATGTCCCATTGTCAACAGTAAGACTTACTTGTATATTAACTTCAGTAAATAGGAACACCTCACAATTGAAATGTGTTTAAAAAAAGCTTATCAACATATGCTACTGCTACTCCTGGGAAATCTGCTAATTTAATTGTGATCTTTTAACAAAGTTCATTAACTGGGTATAATCAACTCAGATTTGTAAGCAACTCAATAGCATAACCTCCCTTACATAATATACCTGCCACTTTTTGAAAGGCTACTTAATTACTTAAGATTTTAATGACCATAGAAATGTGCTTTATGTAGATCCTGGATAGTCTCTGAATATCAGTATGATATATCAATGTTTGGTAATCAAGTTATATTTTTAATTGACTCATTTAAAAAAGAATGGGGAATGTCCCTCTGGATGTTGATGGATGATAACAATGCTGGTGTATTTTACAGACTTCTTTTTTTCAGGTATAAGTTGGGTCAAGGGGAGGGTTATCTGAATACTTCCAGAAAATGTACAGTGTTCATAATCAATTCTACAGAGATACGTTCAAGCTCATGAGTAAGATCTTTCAGAAAGGAAAGAGTGAGCCAAAAATAACTTTGTCAAGATTCTGTATCAAAGCCTTTGAAAGTCTTCCTGGTCAAGGAGCAAGGGGTTAATATCTTTAAATCAGAATGAGTTAGCTAGCTTAAAAAAAAAAAAAAAACAAGAGCTAGCTAGATATTTGGTTTTATGACATACCTTCCATGCTTCTGTGGGCTCTGGTTCAGCTTGCTCAGGTGGCACTTCTTCCTTTTTCACTTCAACCTTCACTGTTTCCTTCTGTGGTTTAGAAACTACTGGTTTTTTAAGAGGTGCTCCTGGGCCTTCTGTGACCTGACTCTGAGCAATGGCTGGTGCAGAAGTGGGCCGAGGACCTCGGTCTGTTGAGTCGGCAGCTGCTGCTATGTGAGGGAGGGAAGAGGGACACATAAACGCAGGCAAGAGTGGCCACACCACTGCAAAGTCACCAGGTGAAAGAACTGTCAATCCAGGACACACCCAAGTGCTAACTGCCCAGGGGCTATCATACAAAAAGTAAAAAAAAATCATTAGTATTCTGCCAGTTCACAGATGGCTAAAGAGAAAAGAAAGCTAAAAGTTCCTGCAACAGAGTTAAAATGTGTTGATGTTAATGTACCATAAGTGGGGGATATGGAGAGGGCAGGAGACAACAGGTAAGAAACTGAAATTATTTTATTAAAAAGTTTGCAAATTTTTTTAACTTTGTTACAAAAAAGATAGTTTCAGGAACTTGCAACGTAGTTGATAGGAGGGGAAAAAACAAGTCTGATTTCTTCCATGAAGTCTTCTGGAAATAAAAAACATTTATTTAGAGATGATTTTAGGAACCTAAAAAAGATTGTCTAGGAAAAAAAAGAGTAACTGATTTCTCCTGTGAAGTCTCCTTAGAGTGATTACAGGCTAATGACAAAGGCTTGATCTTTTCACATAGCTAATAGCTGATAAGGTTTTAAGTACTGGGCATCTACATTTAAGATCACTTACTTCAAAACAATCACTCTTTTTAAATGACTTTTATCTTTATTCTTTCAGGGATTAAAAGAAAAACATTTATGCACTTTGGCGTATAACCTCACTTATCTGCTAGTAAAGCAGGTGTTTTTCCACACAATTTAATATTTCTGATAACAGATCCTCAACCTTTTGAGTACTGAGACTTTAACATTTTGATTATTTGCATGTGAATTTTTACAAGTTTTATTGCACATTGAATTTTCCTTGGTAAATTTAGATTTATAAGCTGTAAAGAGAAAATGAAACAGAGGAACTGCATGAATCAGAACAGAAAAAAATGATGACATTCACAGCCATCTCATATACACAATAGCAAGGAAGAAATCCTCCTTACTCTGTAATGAACCCCAGTGGAAGAAATCATTTCTCAGAGGATGCATAGGAAAGATAGCAAAATTATAAGACTCTGCTTTGTCTTTCGATGAAAACGCTGTGGCTTCTAACAAGTTCCTGCTACTCATGCGTGCTCTCAGCCAGTCAGTATAAGAATGGCAGATGGAGACCAAGCCTAACAACACAAGGGAATGTGACAAAATATTTTGCTCACAGTTGGGTTAAAGTATCATTATACATGTGTATTCACACCTCCTCTCAAAGAATTATTTCAATTCTGCTTGGCATCATAGAAGCATAGCCCATGCTTTCACCATGTGTTATTTTGCCACTTGGGTTTGGTTTTAATCCAAAACTAATATTACAGAGCCAAATGATTTATGTCTCCAGCATTCCCTCTCCTGTACTGTCTGTGGAAAAGTAGGTACAAGTTGAAAACTGGCAGTCAGAAGCAGACAGAAAGTTCACCAACTGTAAAATGTGAAAGACACTAGTTATTCTATAGGGCAGCTGGAGAAGGTAGAGTCAAAGAATACATAAATACTTGATAAACCTGAATATTAGTAACTTTTAATGTGATACCTAAGTTATTATATTTGTTGAGCAAAAATGAACCATATTATTTACATTGATAGGTGATTCAAGTGAAAAACACCACCTAGGTGCCCTGAAAAGAGATAAAATTCTTTCCTTTTCTCAATAAGATCACAACTATGAGTGGCAACAGAAAACTATAGAAGTGATTGAGGCTGTAATAAAAATAGCTTTATTGAGATGTAATTTACATACCACACAATTCACCCCCATAAGAGTATATACAATTCAATGATTTTCAGTGAGCTCAGTGCCTGTGATAGTGATTGCTTTTTAAAATGTTTTGTTTCTTCAGTCCTATGAACTCACTTGTTAACTATTAAAAGATTTTGGTGCATATATTGAAAACACTGAACTTTAACAATTCAGTTGTTGCCCATTTCTGAAGGTGCAGACAAAGAAGAGTGCTGGTGGTGATAATGTTATGTACTCATTAATTTCAGTATTATTTTGCTCTTTCTGACAAGAGAATCTCAGAGAGCTATATACTTGAGCAGTAAAGAAGGAAACTCAAAGTCATCACACAGAGTAAAAAACAGTTAACTTCTGGTTCTAGCTGTTACTAACCAACTTCTGCTAGTAAGTATGGTGGAACAATAGTACACAATGGATCAACAGTCCTGTTATCAGAGGGCCCACATGAATCACCTATAGATCTTGAAACACAAACCAAAAAACCCAGCTAATGTTCAAATCCATGACAGGCAGATGAGGTAACAAAGTGTGAGAACTGAGCAGGTGGTTTGTTCAAAGCTCCGAAGATGATATGCTCCTGGCAAGAATCATTTGCAACCACAACCAGCAAATGAAAGAATTGCTTGGTTGTAAGACCCTCGTGAATAAAATAACTTCTTATGCCTCAGTTCCTCATGAATTAAACAAGAATTCCTAAAAGTTGCTGTTCACTAGTTTGTTGCTACTAAATAAGACTATATGAAAATGTTTAAAAAAATAAAAAGTATAATACAAGCTGGAAAGTTCTTGTTATCATTATTACTATCCTTGTGACTTGTCACTTGTCATTGGCATATAAACTGGGATCTGAATCGGTATATTTATTTTATTTTTTTGAGACTAGGTCTCGCTATTTTTGCTCATGGAACCGCAGGCTCACATTGCCCGGGGTACCATGGACTCAAGCGGCCCCAGTCTCAGCTTCCTAGGTAGCTGGGATTACAGGTGCACACCATTATACCCAGCTACTTTTTTTGGGACTAGGTCTCGTTACATGTTCCCAGCGGGACTTGAACTGAGATCCCTGGCCCGGCCGTAGCTTCCTAGGCTTCCTAGGCCTAGGAAGAGAAATAGTCATTTGTACATACCAGAGCATATACCAGTCATTTGTATCAATAAAGTCAGATCTTGTTTTTTTTTTTAAGACTAGGTCTCACTATGTTGTCTGGGGTAGTCCCAAACTCATGGACTCAAGTGATCCCTAGCCTCAGCCTCCCAGGTAGCTGGGATTACAGGCATGTACCACCATGCCTGACTATTTTTTAGAGCCTAGGTTTCACTATTGTTGTCCGGGGTAGTTTCGAACCCGTGAACTCAAACGATACCTGATCCCAGCCTCCCAGCACTTGGCTTACAAGCACTCACCACTGTGCCCAGCCTAAAAGTGAGGTCTTTTATAAATGGTTCCCTGACATATCTTCTCTAGCTCAGAGGCTCTTAATGTTCATTGGAAATAACAACCACCACTACCAAAAAAGAGGGGCTTATCAGAGAAGAATTTATTATGAAGAATGTAGAAGAATCTAGGAAAAGGAGAGAAAAGTAGTTTCCATTGATTGTTTCTAGTTGTTAACTAGGAAGCTAGCACACAGAGAAAAGAAGACGTTTGAAAAAAAGAACTGTAAGAAATTTTCTGAATTTACTCAAAAGACAATACATGCAAAATGTTTAGAACAGTGCTCAGTTCACAAGGGTTCAATGAATATCAACTATAAACATCTTCTATTTCTCCTATACAAAAAAAAGTCATCATAGTGAAAAGCAAAAAATATGGGCCTGGGAGAACAGTTCTAGACTGTTTTTTCCCCTCTTTATAGGGTCCTTTTAGCTGACAGAGAACTGTTTAATATCCGAGGCCCAGTCCTATTGCTAACTATGTGTGACATGACGAACACCAATAGGTATCCACTTCAAGAAATTAGAAAAAGAACAGTTCAACATAGAAAGAAAATAATAAAGATAATAAACAGAACAAGGAGGTGGGTGAGGGTCGGGGCGAGGGTTGGCATGTCCTTGAGATGGAGACATCCGGGCTTCTTTTGCTAACTCTGGTGTTCCTCGATGCCCAGAGTTCCTTCTTGGGCCATTGTGAGACAATAAGGCTGTTGATGACACAAGGTTGTTAACTCTAAAGGGTAGGGGTGCTGACCTAAAGGAGAGGTCTGACCTTTTGACACTGCATCAGAGGGGCAGGCTAGGCTGAGGAGGGCGAGAAGTGGAGGGCAGAGGTTGGAAGACACTGGCAGGGTCTGGAGTACTAGGGAAGTGGCCCTTCTCCTGGGGCTGAAACCCATTTCTTTTTTTTTTTTGAGATTAGGTCTTGCTATTTTTGCCCGTGGAACCACAGGCTCACATTGCCCGGGGTACCACAGACTCAAGCAATCCCCAGCCTCAGCTTCCCAGGTAGCTGGGATTACAAGCGTGCGCCACCACGCCCAGCTATATTTTTTTGGGACTAGGTCTTGCTACGCGCCCCCGGCGAGACTCAAACTACTTCCCTGGCCCCAGCTGCAGCTTCCCAGGCTGCCGCTTACAGGCATGCACTACCATGCCTGTTCGAAGCCCATTTCTGCTCCCCTCCAGGATCAGCATTGTGAGCCTGTCCCTGGCCAGCAACTTCTCGGGACTGCAGTGCAACGCATCTGTGAACCTCATTGGTACCTGCTGGCCCCGGAGCCCCGCCGGGCAGCTGGTAGAAATAGACCCTGCCTGGCCTATTTCTACAGTGTCTGCTATTAACACCACAAACAATGGCTACCAGTAGTGCCTGGCCAATGGGAGCTGGGCCGCCCACATCAACTACTCCGAGTGCCAGGAGATCCTCAATGAGGAGTAGGGCTCCCATCCACGTCACACCCAGCCACCCAAGAATGGCAGTGCAGCCTGGGAGCTAGGTCAGAATTCAAGCCCTGGGAGACTCTTTCGCATGTTGATCATCAGAAAAGAGGCTGCTCACACATAATACAAAACCTAGGTGCAAGTGGGGACACAGAGGACATTCCCCCCCTACCCCCGGCCCAAGCCCTGGTTCCCCTCCCCAGAGGCAACACTTGGTCCATTTCTCA
The DNA here is from genome assembly GCA_004024945.1 of Uropsilus gracilis. NCBI lineage: Eukaryota > Metazoa > Chordata > Mammalia > Eulipotyphla > Talpidae > Uropsilus > Uropsilus gracilis. The sequence continues at coordinate 42,693 of PVHY01010133.1, forward strand.
ATGTTCTTTCAGCCGTGGTGTCGTCATCCACGTCACAATGTCTACACCTTCTTTTTCATTTTTACCCAAATGTTGCATTTCTCATGCCCCTGGGCGACACCTCGCTTTCTCATATCATCATCTATCTTGGGGACTCTTCCACATCAACACCAAAGAACATCTTACTCCTTTTCTCATTTGCATAAAAAGATAATAGGCTGGCATAGATTAAATTTTTAAGATGATACTGCAAAAAGACTGGACATGGTGGCGCATGCCTGTAAGTGGCAGCCTAGGAAGCTGTGGTGGGAATAGGGATCGCGGTTTGAGTCTTACTCGGAGCTTATTTTGGCATGTTGAGATTTGATCCTAAAACCTGACCACAATATTACATAAAAGGAAAATTACAGGTCTATCTCCCTTATGAAAACAGTTGCAAAAAATCCAAATTGTTTTATAAAAAAAGTATTTTATGATCAAATTGAGTTTACTATAAGAAAACAAAGTTTATTTAACAATTTTTTAATCAATGCAAACTATCACGTAACAAAGGGGGGGGAGGCATATTATTACATCAATTGATAAAGCAAAAAGCATTTCCTAAAATGTCATTTCTGCAAGTATAGCTTTCTAATTTGTTGAAGGCATCAAACTCATTAATACTTGACTTGTTGGTTATTTCTGCTATTAAGAAAGGAACACATTACGACACTATCTACAGAACTATGAAATTCCATCTAATTGGAAAAAATCAGGGGACACAGTATCAGCAGATCTGAGCTTCTGTTCTAGCTTTGCAACTTAATATATCTGGGATCATGAAGAAATTGCTTAAACTTGTCAACCTCAGCTTTTTTCACTGAAAAACTTCTATAAAGGTTCCCAAACCTAAGGTAAAGCCTATGCCTAAGGAAGTACGGTAACTAACTGGACAAGGAAGGGAATGCTGTGGTGCGAAGCAGTTATGGCAGATAATAGGATTTAGTGATCTCAAACTTAACATGCCCACAACAGAAGGCTTGATGTCCCTTATCCCCAGTTCTCCTTTCAGACTCTCCCACTGTACTAAATGATCAAGCCTAGGAATAATCCTTTACTTCCTTTCCTTATCATCTCCAAAACTTAATTTATCAGCAGCTCTGCCCATCCTACCTCCAAAATGTCTCCCTGCAGAAGTTTTACTGCCTTCATTGCTAATACTCAAGTCCAAGTTGTTATCATCTCTCACCTACATCTTGCGACAGAGTTAACTATTCTGCTTTCCTCCCACCTCAATCAGAGCAATCTTCTAAAAATGGAAATTAGATCACACCATTCCCTCCAATAACTTTCAACTGAAATTTTTAAAAAATTTAACTTCTACACCGTGGCCTACAAGGCCAAACACTATCTGGCCCCTGTCCATTTCTCTGACTTCATTTATATTTTACTTCATTCAGTAGGAACTAGATCTCTGCTGCCCAAAGTAGGGAGCTATGAGCCATATATGTCCATTAAATTATCAATTAATATTCAGTCCTCAGTTACAACATCATATTTATAAAGCCCACCTGAGGCCACTGGCTTCTAAACTGGGATGACAAAAATAATTTCCATCAGCACAGATATTTTTATGAGACAGCATTCAGTCTCATGTCAAGTTCATTACTACCTACAGGATTTTGTAATTGTTATCCCCTACCCCCTTTTAAAATTTTCTCCTCCAATATTTTGTCAGTATCTCACCTTCTCATAATTTGGGTCTCAGTCCAAATGGAACTCCTTAGAAGAACCTGCTAAACTTAGATTGAACTCCTCAACCTCAAAGAGCTCCCCAAACCACATCCTCCTGCCCAGACACTCTCTATCCATTATTACTGCTTTAGTTTCTTCATAGCACTTATCATTATGCAGAATTGTTTTGTTTCATTGCTACTCCATAGACTATATGCCTCATAGGTCAGAGACTATGTTAGTATGTTCACAGCTGTAGCCTCAGTAACTAGAACAATACCTAACATAAAATATGGTTCTGGATGGTACCAAAAAAATAGTAACAATAATGCTGTAGCTAGAGTATTAACAATATCTTAATGACAGGTGATGTTTTTCGCTTATTAAATATTAACCATTGTGCTAAGAAACACACACACATATCTCATTTATTCTTCATCAAAACTCTTTGAGGTAGTATTATTATTATCATCCCTATTTTAAAAATGAAAAAACTAAAGCACAGAAAGAATAATTTGTTCAAAAAGGTAAGAGCTTAAATGCAGGGGCTGATTGCAGAACCCAAATCTTTATCCTCTGTAGCATGCCCCTTGCTTTCACAGAGAGCACAGAAGCTATGCACTGGCAAGTCCTTAATAAATGTGACAGTGCTCCATTTTGGCAACTGTCTTCAGAACTGTTATTTACTAGCTACTTATTTTTTTAAGTGGCATAGAGAACTAAACATAACTTGCTACTTCTTTTCAGTAATATTCTCAAATCCTTGAGACTTGACTTAGAAAAATGCAGACAGGTCTTCTGTCATACATATGCTCATGAAACTTGCCTATTTTATCCCTATTTTATTTTAAACAAAATCTGGTGATTGCAATACAGGATTGCTCTTTCTGTTTGTAACTGTCACATGACAAATGACCTAAAACTTTAAATGACTGCTCTGGTCATTTAAGAGGCTACTAGAGTTTCTTTTCTGTCTGAAAAAAAATACTCATTTAAAAATACTCAAGAGACTCTACCCAAAGGAGACCTCAATGTGGGTACAAAAGGACACCTGTGCACGGATGTTTATTGCAGCACTATTTAGACTGGACTAAAAGCAAGGACATGGAAACAACCCAAATGTCCCAAAACAGACGAATGGTTGAAAAAGATGTGGTATATATTCACATTGGAGTATTACTCATCAATTAAAAATGACAAATGTGATGAATTTATGGAAACATGGATGTACCTAGAAGAAATCATACTAGCAGAAACGAGTCAGAAAGGAAAAGACAGAAACCAAATGGTTTCACTAATATACGGACAACCAAATGAAAGTACACAATGGGAGGGTGGGGACCAGCTGGAGTGGTCAGTGAGGGGAGGTTGGTGGGTGACCCCCAGGGATTAAAATGATGTGAAATATATATATATATAAATAAATTATTTAATAAAAAAAAAATAAAAATACTCAAGAAAGCTTCAGTTCAATATATAATGCATTAGGTTTTCAGTCTGTGGTAGAGATTCTAAATTCTAATTCTAGTAGTATTTAGTCAACTGCTTACTACCTAGTAGTGGAATTCTGACCTAGTTTCTACTCTCTCAAACTCAGGTTTCCTTTTCATAAGCTGATCCCATGAATTAGACAATCAGTAAGGCCCATTTCATTTTACCATTGAGATTCTATAATTCTCATATAGATTATTGTACTTCGTTTATCTCCCCCTAAAGAGAGGATCACAGGAACTCACTGATATTCTGTACATACCTCCATCAAGGCTCCGGGAAGCCCGTTTGCTTGCTGTGCGCTCAAAGTGTGGGGCAGGCCTGTCAATCAGAGCGCTGGCTTGCCTGGTCTGAGCCTGAGTTCGGCCACTGTATCGGAATTTGGATCCAAGAGCAAGAAATTTGCTTTTAGGAATGGTGTCTGTAGATGTCAGTCTGGGGGAAGAAAACACAGCAATCATCTGTATTAGTTTACTATAATGAGACCATGAAAATAAAGATAAAACCAAGAATTACAAAATGCTTCATAATTCTTATAGTTTCTATGGGTTTAGTACTAACCCCATTTAATAGTTGCTATACCCTTATTATTAAAATGGGTCTCCAAACACGTAATTATCAATTCTATGACATTTTCCAAATCCACATGTATAATTTACTTGTGGCCTATTATCTAATCTATAATATCTCAAATCTATAGACAGGGCCTATGGTCTCAAGATAATTTTATAGCACTGGTATTTCTACTACATCCCTATATATGCCATCATTTTATAGATACAGGAAGTTATCTCAAAAAGGAAGTTACTTGCTTAAAGTCACACTGCTGCTAAGAGGTTGGGCAGCAAAAGGGTCTAAGTCCAGGGTTCATTTTCCACACTGTTAAAAATATAATCTTCCCTAATGTACACCAAACTCAATGCCCATAACTTAAGTATTCAGTGTATTTTGTCCTAAGGAACCCTATCTTCTTTCTATACAGGACCCTATGCTCCCTTTTGTGACAGCATTTACTGCACTGATTTGAAACAATTTATGAGTTGGTCTCCCCTATGGGACTATGAACTCTCCAAGGGAAAAGGATAAATATATGACTTATTCATCTTTGTGTGTTCATTTCTGGCATTGTGCCTGGCATGAATTTGGCACTCAATAAATGTTTTCTGAATAAATACATAAATCACTATATGAAATGATATCAAAAAGAGTATTTTTTTCTCTTTGGAATATTTAAACATTTCTTTAATGTAATGAAACATTACATACTAATATGTCTTTTTATTTTGACAAAATAGATTTATATATGCCATCCATTAAAGATGGTTGCTGAAACCTATACTATAGATATTAAATGTTCAAAATAACTTCTCCCTTTTTAACGCTTTATAAAAGTTCTGTTTTGGATAAGGGGGGATGATGCTAAGAGAAGGATGGCTAAATGCATAAAAAAGTCTTAAAGTCAATAATTAAGATTTTTTTTATAAGGCATTATTTTGAAATGAGAAATGAAATGTTATTTTTCCTGACTTTTCTTCCTGACCATTGTTTTATAGAGCTTAAAGTGGTATGAAGATACAGATAGAAGAAAAGCAGATCATTGTTATCTGAGAGCCACTCACAATGAGACAAGTTTATTTATGAACAAGGTGCAGGATTTGCTTCAAAATGTTTTGAGAGTAGTGGAAAGGAGTGGCTGGGGTGGTGGATGAAATAAGATTGGCCTTGGGGTGATAATTATTGGAGTTGGGTGATAGGTACAGGGAGTTCATTATACTATTCTCTTTACTGTTGCTATACATGCAATTTCCCATAAAATGGAAATTTTCTTAAATGCTTAATAATCAGCTGCTATTTTCTCAATAAAAGCAATGACTCATCTAAAGTCTGTCTCCTCAGCTAGACTCCATATTCCATCAGGAGAGGGAATAGAATTATCTTGTGGTATATTCCCAATGCCTAGTACAGTGCCTACTCAAAAAATAAGTACACAGAAAATGCTTGGTAAGTGAACACCAGGGGTTAATGATGTGACCTCTTGAAAAGCAGGGCAGATGAGACTTTCTTGATTATAGGGTATAACTGGGCTTCAAAGATAGTCCTCTGTGCTCCCTTTCTGAGACTGATTAGTCAAGGTAACAATCAGCTTCCTATCTTTAACCTTCCAGCGTAAAAGCCCCACAGAAAGTAGTTAAGTGCTGTTTAGAGAAATTCTATGTGGAGGTAAGTCAGTGCCTTTCTTGACAAGACTGATTTCAGTTCAAGTAAGGGCAATTTCAGAGCTCCTGGCAGTCCTATTCCTCACTTCTCTCTTCCTTCTGCCATATCACATGGAGCACATGTTCTAATCTAAAGGAGGAGGACTGGATCCAGTTTCTCATTTAAGATGATCTCACCTGAGCTAAAGAAAAGAACAACAGCCAAACAAAGAAGAGAATTTCAATAGCAAGCTAAAAATAGAAACATGCACAAACACCTTGTCCTTGAAAAATACTTAAGAGCAATACCTGAAAAATGTGTGATGCTCTACACAGACTTTCCACAATTTCTTAGCTGCTCGGTAACTGGGAAGTTTAAACCCAATGGTACTTTCGTACTGCTCTTGCTATAAAAACAGAAATAAAGATCGAACATGAAGTATTATTTGACTAGTGATACAGTATCAGAGAAATACAGTTCTTCAGAAGAGGTCACTGTGAATAAAAAGGACAGAAAATATCACAGTTTTCCCCTACTAGCCAAATGAATTTATTCACTGAGGGTGACTTTTTCCAAAGCAAAGAAGCCAGGAATACATTTTATATATCTAATTTTGTTCAGAAAAACACACATATAGACATACATATATACATATATAATATACATTTTTTCCAAGACAACTCACCTTCTGATTGCCTAGACACTATTCTTCCTTAGTCACTACCTACATCTGAGATACTAGACTATTCAATGACTAGGGAATGGAACACTGAATGATTCCTCCAATTGATCACATAGTAACATGTAACAGTTTTTAGTAGCAGAAGCCAAAATCTTTGGCATAAACCAGATTATTGAATTATAAAATGTCTTTTCTTTTTTCCCTTCAATTGATTTCATTGATCTGGAGACTGAAGCAAACCAAGCAAGTTAGGACTATTGGAAATGCTGCTCTGTTCATCTCTGCCTTAAGCCCATTTTATAAGATGGAAGGAAAACTGATATTTATTTTTAGAACCTACCAAATGCCAGTTGCACTAAGATGATATAACATTTATGTTCTGACACATGAGGAAACTGAGGTCAGGGAAGGTACACTCAGGCTCATAGTTAAGTGACAGAAGCAGAAACTTGTAGTGCCCACTGCATCACGTGATATTATCTACTGCAGTGTATCACCACTCTGTCAAACACGCTCCTGTTGCTTCTGATTGCTTGCTTAAGAATTCGGCATTTTTTGGGCCGGGCATGGTGGCGCATGCCTGTAAGCAGCAGCCTAGGAAGCCGCAGCTGGGATCAGGAATTGCAGTTCAAGAGCCGCTGGTGGAATATACTGAGAGGCCTAGTCCCCAAAAAATAGCTGGGTGTGGTGGCGCACACCTGTAATCCCAGCTACCTGGGAAGCTGAGGCTAGGGATTGCTTGAGTCTGTGGTACCCCGGGCAACGAGAGCCTGCGGTTCCACAGGCAAAAATAGTGAAACCTAGTCTCAAAAAAAAAAAAAAAAAGAATTCTGCATTGTTAATATAAACTACATAGTTGACATTGAAAGAAAACAGGAGCTCTCATTTATTTATTCATAATTGTATATTAATTTTCTGCCTTCCTCCATTAAAACCTAAAATTGTTGAAGGAAGGACTCTGTGTTATATTATTAGCTCCTAGACAGAGTCTGAGACAAAGAAAGTTTTTAATAAGTATCTGCCAACAAATGACTTTGGAATTTGGATTCTTTGTGGGAAGACAACTGCTCCATGGTAGGTACATAATAACAAACTAGATAAATAATAACAAACTTCATCAATAATCCTTATTTAAAACGTTTAAGGCTGCATGTTCAGTATTTCCACGCTCAAGTAATGAGTCATTTCTCACCAGCAGATGGTGATAGAGACACTAAAAAAGCCACTTCATATTAGTCTTGATGCTTTTCCTTTTAGAGCTTTGACCGGTGTCATCTCATTTGTTCTTCAACCGTGACAGAGGAGATATTATCCTTCTTAATTGGTAAGAAAATTAAGCTTTAAGTTCATGCAAGGTTTTTCACTCAGTAACTAGCCAGTATGAGTTAGAACCCATTCTCCTGCCCCTGCTAGGCCATGACAATTCTTGAACATAGAGTTAAATTTGGCTGGCATTAGTATATCCTGTGATTTGATCACCACCTAGTAGAGTTATCTGGTACAAACCTGAGCATCCAACTCTTAAAAATGCAGAACTTTACCCTAGGACATTTTCTTAGTAACCACCAGAAACTACACATATAAAAAATTTTTAATTACACAAGGTAAGGAATTGGTGGTGCAAAACATGAGCTAACTCTACAATTAAAAAATCTCATGCTGTTTAATTAAAAAATATTTTTCCATCAGATTTTTACCTATAGTAAACAAGGAACAAGTTTGCCAATCCAAGTTTCATTTTTGGTTATGGCATCTTTCCTTAAATAAGTGAAATATTTAGAAAACCAGTGTAAGAGAGGCATCATCAGGTGGACAAATTTAGAAAACAGAAGTATCTAAGTTTCTAAATAGTTAGCTGTAGTGACCTCCACAGTTACATAACAAGGAAAAGAGGAATGGAAAGGTGTTTTAGACATCGACGTTGTTTGACTTAGAAAAAAGGGTATGTGGAGTCTTTACCTCTCCAGGTCGAATCTTGATGAAAAAGCTGCTACGTTTGTAAGAAATCTTCAGCACTTTGGGCCAAGGGAAGCGGTTAATTCTCAGTTTATCTTTGTAAACCAGAAGGCCACTAGAGCAGACACCTAGAATGATATCCACTCCCTCCAAGTCCTGAAAAAGAAAAGTACTGGCATTTGTCTTGAGCAAAGTGCTGAATACATTGCCAACTATTATGAGATATTCTACAGGTGTCAACTACCAACAGCAGCTACAAAGCATACAATAAAAAAATAAAACTTAATCTAACAATCATAACCCATGTGACTGGTCTATGTAAAAATGTTACCATACAACTTTCTAGAAACATCAATATTCTTACCATCACAAATATCTTTTAAAAACATCCAAATCAGTCTCAGTAATTCTATTTCTGTAATCTGTTGCAAGGAAATGATTTAAATCACAGAAAATCCTTTATACACAAAAATGTTCAGGGTGTATAAATGAGCACAATCAAGAAGTAGTAACTATACACAGTCTCCAATTCAATGACTAGATAATAGAATCTTCCAGAAGATATTCCTTAAGTTCCCAAAGCCTGTGGGTACAACTATATCTCAATCTTAATTATATGTTTTGGAGACACTATATGCTTCACAACCTGTGAGAAAGGAACATACTGCCTGAATCCTTCATCCTTTCCTAACAATTACTAAATGAATACCAGCCTCTGGCAGGAACTGAAAAGTAAAATCTAACAATTTCACCTAATAAAAACACCTAATCTGATGAGCTGCTCATCTTACCACTGGGGTACTTCAGAGATTCACAGAAGTTACAGCAGCTAGTGCAAAAAAAAAAAAAAAAAAAAAAAAAAAAAAAAAAAAAAAAAAAAAAAAAAAAAAAAAAAAAAAAAAAAAAAAAAAAAAAAAAAAAAAAAAAAAAAAAAAAAAAAAAAAAAAAAAAAAAAGCACCATTTTAAGAAAAACTAGTATATGGTAAAATTTTATTTGAACAAATAGAGTTTAAATAAGGAAGTGACTTGAGATATTAGATACCCAGGTTGCGAGAAGCCTGAAAGATCACTTTAGTCCAATGTTTGAGTATCTTTTTCTAAATTCCTACCAAATGACTACACAGTCTATCTTGGATTAACTCCAGTGACAGAGTAAACAACCTTCTCAGGCAGTCTAGCCTGTCTCTGAATAGCCCTGATCATTACATAATTTGTCAAACTGAGTTGTACAGTATTTCCCTGTAATTTCCATTTTACTGGCTCAAATTTTTATCTTGAAGCTATGGTAAGATCTCTACTTCACCTATCAACCTTTTAAATACTCGAAGACAGATATAATGTCTTCCCTAAACTTTCTCTCTTGTAGACTTCTATTCTTTTGCTTTATTTCTCTCTGGACATGGTTCTGAGTCCCACCATCATGCATGCTAGTTAGTCCCTCTAAAAGGACCTCAGATCATCTCTTGAGTCCTTTCCCTCACAATTTTCTCAACTATTTTAGTAGCTGAAGATGAGAAAAGTCAAATGACCTCCATTAAGTGTTCAGTGAGGCTGTATACAGCAGAGCTAGGATCAAAGCTCAATTTGCAGTGCTCCACAGCAGTCACTATGGTCCTTTCTGTGTGCACCAGAATCACTTACAGAGCTCATTAATACAGATAGCTAGACTCCTTTCCATAGAGTTTCTGATTCAGTGAGTCTGAGATGGGGTATAAAAAGTTCACTTCATTTCTTTCTTTCTTTTTTTTTTGAGACTAGGTCTCGCTATTTTTGCCCATGAAACCGCAGGCTCACATTGCCCGGGGTACCATGGACTCAAGTAATACCCAGCCTCAGCTTTCCAGGTAGTTGGGCATACAGGCATGCACCACCATGTCCAGCTATATTTTTGGGGGACCAGGTCTTGCTATGTTGCCCTGAGCGGGACTCGAACTGCCATCCACAGACTCAGCTGCGACTCCATAAGTTGTCGTTTACAGGCATGCACTACTGTACACAGCTTGAAAAGTTCATTTCTAGTAAGTTCCGAGATGACGCTAAATGCTGCCAGTTCAGAGATCCCACTCTGAAAACCACCACCTCTAGCCAGTGAATCTCAGATTCAAACATGAATGAGGACCTTTTAGGATGTTAAGTGATTCTGGAGATTGCAGAAATTCTCCTTCAAAGTAATTCAATAAATTTGGGAGGAGCTTAGGACTCACCATATAAGCCTTCCAGGTGACTCTGAATTAAAACAGATCTTACTGCCACTCTACATTTTCAAACACATCTTCATTTTAGGAAATTATCATTTCTTTTGTTCTTTTGATTCTTAGAGTATTTGTATATGAAACTTTATTCTGGTAGTAGATTTGCAAAAGGGCAAGGCAATCTATATATTTGATGCACTTGAGTGATTCAATTGATACTCTTAAAATTCTAACAAGCATTACTACTGCCTTTTGAATACTTTATAATATCACAGATGAAGGCACTGCATTAGATACAAGTCTAATGCATACATATTAAAAAGGGCCATTTTAATTACCTTTGCTTTATGAAGGTCAACACCATACATTGACAACTTTTTGGCATTCTCAAGAAATTCCAAGTCAGCCTGAGCTGGTGTCATAGACCTTGGAAAGAACAGGAAAAAAAAAAA
>PVHY01010134.1:0-53285 GCA_004024945.1 Uropsilus gracilis
TCTTCCCCTCCCTCCCTCCCAGTTCCTTCCACCCTCCCTCCTCACTCTTTCTCCCCTCTCCTTCCTTCCCTCTCTCCTTTCCTCTCCCTATCTCCTTCCCACCCTTGCTCCCAGGAGAGAGGGACCACTTTAAGTGCCTCTGCAGCACACCCTATAAATTGTGTTTTGTTGAAAGTTTTAATACTTAATTTAAAGTCAAAGGACATTTTTTGAGCACTTTAGTTCTTGCTGTTCATCTGGGAGAAAATCCAGGTGGCAAGTTTAATGTAGTTCAGTAAAAATTTTCCAGCATAGCCTTATTTAAAGGAAACATCTTGAGTGAAGCAGGTTCTTCTAGCAAATCCAAATTTCCTTTTGTTGACACTAGAGGCAATTAGCATTCATTAAAATATTTATTAGTTCCGAACTTTAAAAAAGTGAATTCAGTGAATATTCAGAGGAGGAAATGGTATGGATGGATAATTATGAGGTTTACAGGTAGTATAGTTCTTCAAGGTACACTCAGACAGTTGTTTCTCAAACAATATTCAAATATGACTGTAAGACCTCTTAATACTTTTATTTTGTGAAATATAGTTGACAGAGAACAAACCAAATACCCTAGAAAGACAAGAAAAAAAATGTGGATGCTAACACTTAAGAGAATCATTTTAGCCTAAAAGGAAAATATGATGATCCATTCAGGAAAAGGTCTTGATCTTTTCTTATTTGTGATCTGCTAGGAAATACTTTTAATAATTACATTAACTACTTTCTAATTCAGACATATTTTTCATGCATTATCAAAATAACTTTCTATTATTTGAATGCAGTTTTAAATAAATTCTGCAGAATGCACAAGGAATTCACCTTGGTTTTAAAAACAGAAACAAAAATGATCTTAGTGAAGTTAATATTTTCTTTCTTTTTTTTTCCACAAGAGATGTGATGAAACCAAGCCTCAGAACATTTTTTAATGTTGATAGAGCAGGCTTGAAAAAACTTGTCATATAAATCAAACTGTTCTGGGGGCAAACCCATGTTGTTTTAAAACCACAGAGTGGGTCAATGGGTGTGGTTAAGCACATGGTTGAATGGTGAATGTATAGATTAAAATACATTTTGCCACACTAGTTTCCAGAGGATTGTTTTGGCCTGGTGTTCCAAACCATGAGCCAAAACTTTGGTCAGTATTTTGACAACAGAGCCAGGAAAAACAAAAAAGGCTTAGCCTGTGAAAAAGAAATGAAGATGTAGTGAAGGAAAACAGTAGTCCCTCTGCCACTGCCTTACTCAATCCATATGTGAGCTTAAACACAGGAAATACCCACCATTCACCGCAATCAAGCCAGAGGCTTGTGCATCAGAAAGTGCCTTGTGGAACTAATTGGACTCTATTAAGATTGTCATTGACATGGGAAAGCATTTTGAAATTTTAAATCAGAACATGCAATGTACATAGAAAAAGATAACAGTCACATTGTTGATTCAGGACTACAAATATAGGCATAAAACACATGTGGACTTGAAAGATTTATAAGCTTATTCAGTGATGTACTGTATTAATTATCATTCAGGAGCATGTTTGTCTTCCTTCATTTTATATGTTTGCTTTTAATCTATAATCTTTCCAGAATGGGCAGATTTCACTGAGTTATGTTCTGGCACTACTCATAAGTGGAGACTATCCAAGCACTGCCAATTTAAAATAATAATCAGCACAGTTTATGCTACTTGCCATAACAGCAAAGTTTATAAGCAAGAAAAAAAAACAGTCTAAAACAATGGAACTTCTAGGGAACTTTTCACACACACTATTGGACAAAGACACATCTACTCTAAATATTCATGCACACACAAAAATATAATGGCCAATAACAGTCTTTGCAAAAGGGGGTAAAATTCAGCATTTCCAATATAGATGACTTTAAAAATTACCCAAATATGGCACACATTGGAAGCTTATCCTCCCTTTGCTCTTATTATAAGCCATCATATTATTACTTTGAGGACCTATAGTGGAACGTATATGCTTAGCTCTGACAACTCTCTCAATGTTATGGTTGTCAGTCACATTTGTTTTAAAGATAAGGTTAACTTATTGCTAATATCTTGGTTCCAAAATGTGTATTTGGTTTGCTTTTTAAAAATATGATTTCCCACTATTATGAAAAACATGCTATATTTCATCTACCTACAGTTTTTGGAAGGCATTATATTGTTAAATCATTTGATTCAAAATTTCTTTTATAGAAAGGGAACAACCACAACCACAAACTATTTCAGAAAATAATTGATGATAAGTAGAGATAAGATGATCTCTCATCAAATTTTTCATTCCAAAATATACTGCCATTTTTTGGTAGTAAGCTTCCTTATTTTTCTAGTTCCTAAATGTCTTCTTTGTCATGGGTCACTTCTAATGTAGTTCAATATTTCTCCAGTTTCAAAAACAAAATGATTGCAACTAGGGAGGGTATGTAATTTGGGTTCCTGAAACTTAGATTTACCATGAAGATATTGCCAAAGGAAAAGGAAAACTGGACAAGCAACAAATCACTGGAAGGTCTGATTTGTGTGTGTGTGTGTGTGTGTGTGTGTGTGCACATATCTCCATGATCCTATTCATGAAAATTTAAGTCTTATCATCTAATTGCCAGATTCTTTATATACATTTAGAGATCTAATTCCAGATCTTTATATGAATGAAGCTATTAAACCCCTACAGCTATCCTTTAGAATACAAGCACTTAGTATTCCTATATTATGAAGAATTTCAGTCACAGAGCAGTAACTACTTCAAGCCAGAAATCAGAACGTAAGTATTTTATTGGCAAATGATAGAACAATGAGACCATCACTGATACTAGCCCATTTGAATACAAGCCTATAAAGTGTACAGGAATAATAAAGCACCTTCTAAGTTTTTATTATTACTATTATTTTAAGTAATAGTAATTAAGTATTTTTCAAATTCCCAGCTTTGGAAGTAATATGTGAAAATATCAGGAATAAATTGGGTAGATAAAATAAAAAATCATGACTGTGGAGATGTATTGGTATATCAGTTTGAGATGGTATCTTTTCCTCCTTTAGTTAGATTGTCTTTCATACATACGCATTATGTGTGCACACATTTTGCTAGCTGACAACTGCACAAGGAACTTCTTTGCAATGGAAAGAGCCATAACATAATAGCATGGGCACCGATGCCTTAATAACATATTTGTTTTCAGCCACATAGAAAAATTTTCTTCCATGTGAGGGAAAGATGTGAGACCATAGAAGGGAAGAACTGAAGAATGTTTGATTCTGTACTTTTTAAAAAGTAAAATAATTTTAAGAGGAAGATGAGATTAATGACCAGGAGAAAGAGCTTTGCTCAGAAGTCATGCTAAGCTGTGATCCTGCATAGAGCTTTGGTCTCAGTTTCTCTGTCTGCAAAATGGAGGTTGTGCAAGTTCACAGGAGTTTGAAGATTAGAAGTGACAGTCTCACCTTGAGAAATGGTTCAACAGCCTGGTTTAAAGCGGATACGCAGGAATAAAAAGCTCTATCTGATTTCCGACGCACGCTGAGACTGAGGTAAATATCTTTTCAGTTTAAACTTGCTTTCTTGCAAAATGGTTGTGAAGGAAACAACTTTACATTTTATTGGAAATTAAATTAGATAAGATAGAGTAAATACCTAGAATACTTGACATTGTAGGCACTCACTGAAAAGGATAAAACAAAATCAATAGAATTTGAATGCCCTTGACTTTCTGAACCCTTTAATAAACTCTACTAAAGTATCAATTCCTAGTTTCCAAGTAGTAGAAATCTGGTTTCTACATTTCTTCCCCCTTCTTATGATTTTTTAGCTTTTTCATCTATAAAATGGGCATATAACCAATCTTAACTCTGTAGAAGAGTTTTTGAGCTGTTGTTAGAATTGCTTTATTTTGAGTTGAATTGCATCTTTATAGCACAGCACATAAAAATTATCAAGGTACCAACATTTGGTGAACATGAACTACCATTTTATCATACAAAATTCTTAACTTCAAAACCCAGGGGTAATTTTGTTTCATTGGTTTGAATAGGATGATAATTTACTAAAACAGATTTAATTTGAAAATTTCAAAAGAAATCATTTATTCTTTCAAAACTAAATGTGTATTTAGGTAATTTTTATGCAACATCCTTAAAAAGCCATGGAGAAAAAATAAGTGAAAGAAAGTATTAAATATTTCCAGACTTAAAGATTGTCAGTTGAGAATATTGTTGGTGATAGTTCCACTGTAAGTCACCAAGGAAAGATCAAGGCACTTTGGACAGTACTTCTGTGTTCTTTATATCCTGACCTTTGTTTGAGCAGACTTGGAGTGATCTTGACTAAAAATCACCCCTGAGGGTACAATGAAATTCGCTTGTTAAACTATTTTAGTGTTTTTTCTGGATATCAAGCATAACATGCTGCTGTCTCTCTGTGGTGGAACCAAAAGCTAATAGCTTTTACTGATTTTGCAGATAAATATCATATGTCACCACTCATTAAAAATCTGTTCTAAAGCCCTAGACAACATTAATCAATGTTGTCTTTGTTTCCCAATAATTAATGCCAAAAAAAGGTACTCAAGGAAACTTAGAAACCACAGTCATAAATAGAAAAATTTAATTTGAATATTGGAATTTTATAGATTCATATTTTGCTTCTAAACTCTTATTTCTTTTGAAATATAGTCCTAAGTACTTATTTATATGTAAGTAATCTGATCATATATTTAATTTTTCAAGCCAGAATATCTTGAGAGAATTGGCCGGAACAATAGGGATTGTCCTGATATTAGGGGAGGGAAAATCACCCTATCTATAAATTTAAGTCTCATCAGCCCTCAGGACTTGATTCCATGGATTGTGGGCTAAATTGGTGAGCTCGTAGAGAAAAAAAAAAACATGCAAGTTCCAGTTTTCTATTAATTAATGGTCAGATGGATATCAGAGCGTATTGGGAGCAAATGTACGTGGATCTTTTAAACCTAATAATTTTTCAAATTATCTAGTGAGTTGTAAGAAATTTGCATTATGCTAGATAAGTTACTGCTCTTTGGGCCAGATTACATGATCATTTTTATTTGACCAGTCTTGGCTTTGGGACTACACAATCCAAAGTAACATGTTATGGAAAAAACTTTTTCTTTTTCTTTTCTTTCTTTTTTTTTTTTTTTTTTTTTTTTTTTTTTTTTTTTGGTATTATACTTCTATCATTTAAAGCAGTGTGTTGCATCTGTGAGTACATATCTATTGAATAAAGTGAATTAAGATATTTCTGGTTAATTTGGGGTTCTGCATAAATCATATCTAATTTATGAATAAATGATTTCCTCTTTCCAAATTTCTATGTGAAATATTTGTCTTCTTTTTAGAAAACTAAAAAGACTGAAAATAAATGATGTTAGAGTAATAAACCTATTTGATTCATAAAATTGCCAGACAAGGCTTATATTTCCAAGTAATATTTATTAACTCTTCATAGATGTAGACATTAAAGTATTGGAAAAAAAGATTTGAAAGTGAATGCTGCTTCTTCTCCTTCCTCCTCCCCCTCTTTCTCCTTGCCCTATTTTTTTTTTTTTTAATTTTTAGTCCCAGCCATAGGTGAGTGGGATGGTGATTAAGTGCATTCTATCTTTTTGGGGGGAAGGTACATAAATATGAGCACATTGTTTACTAAATATCAAGTCTTTGTGAATATATTACTGAGAGAAGTCACATAGATTGCTTCATTGACACAGAAATACAAGAACTTCGCCATTTAATCTTATAGGAGTCATTTTACTACTAGCATATTCCTTCAAATTCTTGAGAAATAGTAGGTATCTAATGTTCTTTTTCCTTCACCAATGAGATAACTATTAAGTGGTAATCTGTTTCCTCAATTTAGATACTATTTGGTCTTACATACTAATTTTATCCTACAGAAAATAAATAAGATTTTTTTTTCCTATGTCACCTATCTAGGCAGTAAAACACTTCAGGATGTCTAATCCTAAGGTCTCAACACTGGAAGTCAACTTGGAAGTTATCTGTTATAAACACTTGCCCATTAACTTTCCACTGCTTAGTCATTCCCCAAGTGCCCTACATTTTCTCTCCCTGACCCAGCCTTGAGACTTGGGGAAACAAAGGAACTACTTTCATGAAGCGCTGGCAAGTAGTTGTGCATTTTCTAACACTTCGCATTATTTAGGACTTAGGAGTGTTCATTCTCTCCACTGCCACTCTTACATTATTAGTCATCTCCTGTTTGAAGTTCATCCTATTTAGTTAGGCCATTCATCTTCTAACTTTCCAACCAGAAAAGACATCAACTTCTGGCTTATATTCATTCCTTCTCTCTACCCTAAGCCCAGTGCACATCTTGTTGCTTCAGGGCCCTCAGGTTTAATTGCCATCCCCACAGAATCTCCTCAGTTTCTCTCTCATTCTTACCTCCCTGTCCACTCCAACCACTCAAATAGCTGCACCTCAGATATTGTTATCATCTACAACTCTCTATCTTCAACATCACTAATTTTGTAGTCCATATTTAATCATGTCCCTCCCACTCTAATCTTGCTTCCACATCATTTGGACATTCTAGGTCATTGATCATTTTACTTTATACTAGTATTAGTCCTTTTCCCCCCGCTTCTACCCAAATTTGTGCTCATGGGGCATTATTTCAAGAAAAAAAAGCAATTTTTCCAATAAACTCTAGGAGTGACCTAAAGCTCCTCCACCCTGTACTCCTTGTCTTTTTACTATGTTTTACTTACAAACCATTACTTTTGGTGAATCCTTTTATCTACTTCTATGTCACATAACAAGGTAACTTAGTTCTACTACATACATGATGAACCTCAGACAGTGTCTCATCAATGCAACGTTATTTTTCTTAATATATATATACATATTTTTTTTTCATATCATTGTAATTCCTGTGGGTCACCCACCACCTCCCCTTCCTGGTTGCTCCAGCTGGTTCCCCCCCATTTGTGTACTTTTATTATATTGTCCATATATTAGTGAAACCATTTGGTTTCTGTATTTTTCCTTCTGACTTGTTTCTGCCAACATGATTTTTTCTAGGTACATCCATGTTACCATAAAAATCATCAAACTTGTCATTTTTAGTTGATGCATAATATTCCATTGTGTATATATACCACATCTTTTTCATCCAGTCATCTGTCTTGGGCATTTGGGTTGTTTCCATGTCCTTGCAATTATAAATAATGCTGTAGTAAACATCCAGGCACAGGTGTCCCATTGTACAAACATTGAGATCTCCTTTGTCTAGATTCTCAGAAGAGCAATTGCTGGGTCAAATGATAGTTCCATTTTCCTTAGTGTAAGGGTCCCCCACACAGTTTTTCATAGTGGCTGAACTGGTTTACATTTCCACCAGCAATGTAAGAGTGTTCCTTTCTCTCTATAACCACATCAGTACTTGTTGTTGCCTGGTTTTGTTTTGTTTTGTTTGTTTGTTTGTTTGTTTGTGATGTGCGTCATTCTTACTGGTGTAAGGTGGTATCTCTTTGTGGATTTGATTTGCATTTCCCTGATTACTAGTGACATGGAGCAATTTTTTCATGTGCCTGTTGGCCATTTGTATTTCCTCTTTGGAGAAGTGTCTTTTTAGTTCTCCCCATTTTTTAACTGGATTTTTTTCTTTGTTTTTGTTAAGTTGTGTGAATTCTTTGTGTATTTTTGTTATCAGACTCATATCGCTTATATTGAGGGAAACTTTTTTTTCCTGCTCAGTTGGGTTTCTTTTTGTTTTGTTTGTTGTCTCTTTTGCTGTACAGAGTTTTTTAGTTTTATGTAGTCCCAGCTGTTTACATTTTTCTTCATTTTTTTACCTGCTATAGATGTGTCCAGAAATGAATTTCTTTTTTTTTTTTTTTTTTTTGAGACAAGGTCTCGCTATTTTTGCCCGTGGAACCGCAGGCTCTCGTTGCCCAGGGTACCACGGACTCAAGCAATCCCCAGCCTCAGCTTCCCAGGTAGCTGGGATGACAGGCGCGCACCACCATGTCCAACTGTTTTTTTGGAACTAGGTCTCGCTACGGGCCCCAGGTGGGACTCAAACCGTGATCCCTAGCCCCAGCCGCTTCATAGGTTGAAGCTTACAGGCACGAGCCACCGTGCCTGGCTGAATTTCTGAATTGTAGCTCATGGAGGGTTTTGCCCAGGTTTTTCTCTAGGTATATTATGGTTTCCAGTCTTACATCTAAGTCTTTTTTCCATTTTGAGTTGGTTTTTGTACAAGGTGTCAAGGCTATTTTTTGGTTCATTTTTTTTGCAGGTCTTGGCGCAGTTTTCCCAGCACCCTTTATTGAAGAGGCTGTCCTTGTTCCAGTGTAACTTTTTCTCTCCTTTGTCAAAGATTAGTTGACTATATATATATATACGTGTGTGGTATGCGTGTGTGTGTGCATGTGTGTGTGGTCTTATTTCAGTGCACTCAATTCTGTTCCATTGCTCTCATTGTCTGTTTCTGTACCAGTACCAAGCTGTTTTAGTTACTATGGCTTTGTAGTATAATTTGAATTCCAGGGTAGCAATACCTCCATTTTCTCTTTTTTTTTTTTTTTTAAGTCAGGAGGCTTTTTGATATTTGAGGTCTTTTGTTATTCCATATAAATTTCATTAACTTTTGTTCTATCCCTTTAAAGAATTTTTCTGGAATTTTTATAGTGATTGCATTGAATCTGTTGATTGTTTTTGGTAGGATGGCCATTTTGATGATGTTGATTCTTCCAATCCATGAGCAGGGAATGTCTTTCTATTTCCTTATGCCTTCTTCTATCTCTTTTAGCAGTGCTTTAAAGTTTCTTTGTATAGTTCTTTTATGTGTTTTGTTAGGTTTATTCATAGGTGCGATGATAAAAGGGATTTTTTTTCTTCTGTTTTTGCATATAGGAAATCTACTGACTTCTGTGTGTGCGATATTATTTTGATCAAATTTCTTTCCCACTCTCCTTAAACTTCTGACATGGCAAATCTCCCTTACCAGATTACTTTACTTCATAACTTACAGGAAATATAGAAGATATCAGAGCGGAACATTTTCATGCTTATTTAATCTTCTTTTTATTTTTCAAAATAAAATTTGACTTTTTTCACTGAAAGCTAACTCCTTTATCATTTAGGGAATATAGTTGTTGTCTAAGTGGCATACAATAGTGGTTTATAATAGAGTAGTAATAATTTATTGCATTTGTATATATTTGAAAGGTAGCACACATAGCACTTTCAGGTGGATTCTCCTGTGTGTAATAAAGGGAGAAGATTTTAATAATTTAAGATTGATTCTTGCAGGTTCTTTCTGTAGGAACAGTCCTTCTCTTTTGTTTGAGCTGTTCAGGATAGAATTTATCAGACCATGTGCTAAGAACTAGAGAAGCTCGATAAAATATTAGAATGGTTATACAGAAACTCTTCATAGAATTATCAAATCACCCCCAAATGTAAAATAGTCAGAAACTCAATCTTCCCCCTCAAAAAGCACAGAGAGTGAGTCCTAACTTCAGTGTTGTTTTTTACCTTGAAACATTTCCCTATCCACATATGGCAGGACAGATAATGATAAACTGTCAGGTCTGCAGATACAAAACTTGGAGTTTAGGGTTCACCATAATAGCGGGGCCCTGCTAGAAACCTCACATTTTCTGTTGGGACCACTAAAGGATTGTATCTTATGAGCAAAAGTGAGCTCTATTGATGGATCAGATTTCCTACAGTCTAAAAATCAAGCAAGCATAAGCTTGAATCCTGATTTCCTTAAGATTTTCTCCTACTTACTCTTAAGCGCAAAAATAAATTCTCTGGAGGAAAATATCCAGTGCCTCAAAGGTCTACAATTAAACTCAAAATAAGCAATCAGGAAGTGTGGCTAAATAAACTGAACATCGAGAGGATAATAGAATAAATACAGGTCCACTGGCTATACAGTTATTTGAGTATGTGACATGAACTTAAAAAAACAAAACAAAAAAGTACAACATTGTGATTATCTGTTCAAAAAACAGAGAAGGCAGTAGTGAAGTTCAGTTGATTTTAGATATCAAAAAATATTAAAACATAAGAAAAAGAAAACAAAAGACTGAAAAAGAAATGGATTTAAATTAAGTCTTGTAAAACTTGGATTTAACATTTAACAGCCAAGAAGACAATTAATGAAGTTGAACATAAGTCAACAGAAGCAAAAAGCCAAAAAAATTTAAAATGTGCAGAACATATGAAATAAGAAATATTTGTTTTTTTAGTCCTAGAATGCTGGAGAAGAGAATAGAACCAAAGTAATAGTTGATGATATGGAAGTAAAAAAAATTCCAAACTGATGAATGCAATAAAGTTATAAATTATATAATAACATGTCAGTTTGGGGACTGAAAATGCAGGTGAATGATAAAATAATTTAGTAAAGGTGTATATCTATGAGATATTTGAGCAAAAAAATTCCATAGGCAATTTGGTATTGAAAAGAAAAATGATAAAAAAGACCAACAGATTTTTATTCTTTTTACCTACCAGGCTACTTTGTGAAAGTGAGTAAAGTTTTTCTCATCTCCTTTCTCTGAAAACAACTTTTCAGTTTTCATTAGGAATTAAAACTTCATTAAACGAAAAGACTACTTGAGTACATATTATTTTTAATGTGTATTCAAAATACATTTGGGGCATTGGGAATCTGTTTTTTGAAGAAATTTACCTGCTTGTGATGAGTCAAGAGGAACTCTGGCATGTATGGTTCTGCACTTTCTCATTGATGATCTAGTGGACTCATTCATTCATCCGGTCATTCATTTAATAGTCTCTGTCCCAGATGTTTTTCTTTTACATGTGGAAATGTGAGCGCTTACTCTATTAGAATCTAAATATCTTGTAGTTAGTTATGAATGTGCACATTTTCACAGGCATGCTTTGCTTACTAGTGAGTGCTGGAATACTTCAGATTTTTATAATCAATGTCATGTATCACCCATTGCCTTTTCTGTCACTGAATTAGAGTGAACATTGGGCTAGAGATGGGAAAGTGTGGCTGTGTCACACAGCAAACTATCTTGCAGAGGCAAGTATTCCATTATTTAAATTTTAAATTTGAACTAAATGTATGAGTATGAAGCTAAAATAAAAATATGTCTAGAGAATTGAAAAAAATGTGAAAGCTCAATGTATCAATGCTAATTAACTTTAGGATTTGAGATATGTATATATATATATATGATCTATATGTATATAGCATAGATAGATGATAGATAGATAGATGATAGATAGATAGATAGATAGATAGATAGATAGATAGATAGATAGATAGATAGATAGATAGTCAAGATAAAGGTCTATGTTATTTAAACTGGAGCATTACCTAGGAGTATGTAAAAAAAAAAAGGGGGGGGATTTTACAGCTTTATCTCTGATCATACTAATGCTTAGGATTCAATTCAAGGAAGAAATTCCAGCAAGGAATCTAGGAAAGGAATGACTAGTTAGGATATAAGAAAATTCAGGAGTAGGTAGTACCAGGAACCAAGAAAGCAAAACAAAGTTTGATGATTACAGACAAAAAGTCATGCTAGAAATGGTGTAGAATCATTGGTGACCTTGAGAAGAGTTGTTTTAAAGGTGCAATTGGAATGTAGTTGTGATTTGAATTGGTTCATGAAAGAGTGGGAAATTTATACTTCTCATAATCTACTAAGAAACTCAAGTATATTAATAAAATATTAGTTTGTCTTTGAAGACTTGGTAGAATTCATTAGTGATGTCATCAAATCCTTGACTTTATGTATTTTTTAGAGACTTTATTAGTGTTCTAGTTCCTTTTTTGTAATTGATCTATCCAGGTTTTCTACTTCATTCAGTCTCAGAAGGTTGCATGCATCAAAGTATTTGTCCATCTCAGAAGGTTGTATGCATCAAAGTATTTGTCCATCTCTTCTGGTTCATCCAATTTATTCACATAAAGATTATCACAGTAGTCTTATATGGTTCTCTGTATTTTTGAGATGTCAGTTGTAACATTTCTCATTTCTAATTCTTTTTACCAGGGCTTTCTGCACAATGTACATTTAACTAATCTGGTTGTGCTTAAATTTCCCAACTTGTTGTTTTCTATTGTCGTACATAGGATTGACTTCATGATTTGAGAGGTCTAGTACAAAATGAAGACATGGGGTTCTCATTCATAAAATATTAATTAAGAGCAGAACATTAATTCAAACACTGGGTGTTTCAAATTATAAGGCTTCACGTGACTGCACAAGTCAGAGGCAATCAACCAGGCTCTGGTTTCAGCTTTATCCTTTTTTCCCATCTTTGTTCCCTTTTTTTGCTCTTTTCAAAATGAGGATTTTTCCTTATGATTCTATTTCAACTCTTTTGTTGACATATTATCTATAATTCTTTCCTCTAGTATTCTAGTAGTTATTTAATAAATAATCATATTATATATAATCAAGTGATATACAACATCATAGGCTATAAAAACCTTCCCATAGCATATTTCATTTCTCTTCTAGAGCTTTGCTTTCATAGCTATATATTTTATTTTTGTGCATGTTATAAATTCATAATACATTATTACTTTTACTTTGGACTGTTGATTATCATTTAAAAAAATTTATAATATATTTATATATATTTGTGTATTTCACTTCTTTGTATTTCCCACCTCTCCTCCCTGACCATTCCTGCCCTCATCTTTTAAGGCTATTTAAGGCTATTTAACTAACAAGTATTTATAGTCACCTATGTAGTTACCATTTCTGATTTTCATTCATTTATATAGATCTAAGTTTTCTTAGATCTTAGATCTAAGTCAAGTATCTTGTTTTCTCTATTTGGGGAATTTCTGTAATACTTTTATGGTGCAAGTCTACTTTTATATTTTCTTAGTTCTTTTTTTTACTTCGATTCGCTTGAGGTTTTCTTCTTTATCACTCAAATCACAAGAAGTCACATTTGATTATGAAGAGCCTTGGTGTATTTTATTCATGTTTCTTACATTTGATGTTCAAGAATCTGTGGGTTAACTGTATTTAATATATTTGAACTGTATTTAGTCTATTTGAAAAAATGTTTCCAGTGTTTTGCAAGTATTTTTTTTCTCCTACCTCACTTTCCTTTCTGTCTATATATATATATATATAGAGAGAGAGAGAGAGAGAGAGAGATCTATATCTACATGGATGTCTATGTAGATATAGATCTCTATCTCTCTGTGTATTTTAGATACAAAGATTGTTCCCAATTTCAGCTGTAACTGATCATGTGTAATTGCAGTGGATCCTAAGTTATAGAGGTTATCCAATGCTGTATAGTACCTCACCCTGTGACATTAGTTTCTCTTTTTCCCTAGTGTAACCTCAGATGAAGGAGAATCAAAAATAGAGGAAAAAAACAAACTAGAGTTAACTCTAATTCCTTCTAATATTTCAGATGTTTCTCTCTATTCTCCTCGGCATTTTCTTCATGGGGCTGTGTTGATTCGTGTTCAATGAGCATTTGAGACAAATCTTTTGCAATCCCCAGAGTTGCTCCTCTCTGAAGCTCTGTTCAGTATTCTGTTTTACAGGTCCAAGCAGTCTTCGCTTCCTGTGACACCCAAATCTGACTCAGGACCTGACTTTCACTGGGATCCATCATTTTACCACAACCTGCAAAGTCTTAGTGACTATTTACCAGGTAGTAGATAGCAATTGGAAGACTCACCTCATTTATTTCTTGCCTCGTAGGAATTACAGTCCTTAGTTTCCAGATTTAGTTTCCTAAAGGTGCTGTTGCTAGAGACATTGTTGATCTAGTTTTTCTTTCTTTCCAATGGTTTAGGTTAAACCTAGTCTCAGCTAATTTTGCCTGGAGGCAGAAGTTCAACATCAGATTTTAATGAGTCAATGAGATAATTTCTAGGATAGGAATATTCCCCCTAGTTCATATAATTTCCAAACAGATAAATAAATGGAAAAATCAATCTGAAGGCAAGAGTGGTATGAAAAAGTGATACAGAGAAAATAAATAGAAAGACAGTTAAATGGTAATTTAAACTCTATATCAGTAATTGAAAAATAAATATGTTAACTTATTCAGTCAAAGGACAAAGTTAATTCTGGATCAGGTGAAAATCTTAAGTTGCCAAATATACAGTAAGAAAAAAAAGATTGAGAATAAATGAGTTAAGTCTTTATATAAATCTGTTAGAAAGAGAAGATTAACTCAGTCTAAAAAGAAGAAAATTATAGAAAAAATAAGATCAGACAACTCTAATTAAAAATAAATAAACCAGAAAGACTATGGCTACTGAAGAAATTAACTCTGAATTTGAAACTTCAACTCCAAACAAAGCACTCTTTTGTGACTAAATTGACCCTTGGCAAATTCTACCAAACTTTTAAAGAAAGATGAACACATTGATTTTGAGAATTGAAGAGGAAATACTTCTTACCTCAATTTTTTTGTGACTCCAGCATAAACTAATATCAAACTTGACAAAGATAAGAAAATAATAATTCAGGCCAATATTACCTATAAGGATGATGCAGAAATTCTACACAAATTACAAATGGTATCCAACTATACTTAAGTTAGACATTATATTTTGACCAAATTGAATTGATTCCAGAAATATGATCTTGGTTTAACATTTGTGTAATGCGCCACTGAGGTTTGTCTCAGTCCTTTAATAAGAAGGAACAATTACATAACTCAATAGATGCAGAAATATATCTAATAAAACTCACCTTCATTTCTGACAATATTCTTAGCAAACTAGGAATAGAAGGAACTCTCTCTATAAAACACCTGCAACTAACATCACATTGTGGACCACATGACCAGTAGAAGCTGACAGTGTGTTGTAGCTGTCAAAGAAATTGCACCAGCATTTAAAGGAAGGACAGCATTCTTTTCAAAGTAGGCAAAATGCTGCTGGAGTCTGTCTAGGTCAGATAATGACTGGGAAACTGCTCTGGCTTCTTGGGGCTCACCTCTATGAGGAATATCAAAAAACTGGAAAGTCCTAAAAAGATTGTGACGATCAGAAATCATGGTAAGTGAATAATGATAAAAGCAAGTAAGGAAAAGAATGTTTCCTAGAGAGGAGATCTAAACTTATTTTGAATGTCTAGGGTCAATATAACTAGTACTAGGAAAGAGTAGTTAAATCTAGATCACTCAGAAAATCTATAAGGAATAATTTTTTAACTAGTAAACTCTCAGATAATTAGAACCATCTGTTAAGTTTGCTGCTGCTATGAATGTTTACTAGGAACTGGATGAACCTACAGCAGGCACATTCAGAAAGGATTGGAAAGAATTAGCAACATCTTACAT
Organism: Uropsilus gracilis; assembly: GCA_004024945.1. NCBI lineage: Eukaryota > Metazoa > Chordata > Mammalia > Eulipotyphla > Talpidae > Uropsilus > Uropsilus gracilis. The sequence continues at coordinate 15,340 of PVHY01010134.1, forward strand.
GACTTCTAGCTCTAGGATTCTATAATTCAATATCCATAGATGAGAACTTGAATGCTTCTTTTAACAAAAAAGACTTGGGCAAGTTTACACAACAAGCTTATGGCTGCAAACCTAACAGCTCTACCAGAGGAGTTCTAAGTGTTAATTGCTATGCAACTTTCTTCTGCATGTTGTTAGAAATCACTGATAAAACTCATTCCCCAAAAGGATATTTGCTTATCTTGTCATTGATAAACTCTGATGTCATTTTAATAAGATTAGTCATTCACCATAATGTCACCTATGGTGCTTAAAATTACATCAGTGTCTACCTTTGGAGTTAGGAAACTTAATGAATGAAAAGCTAGAGGAAGTTGAACTGGTTTCTCAACATCCCTGAATTTGCTCATGACTTCTTGAACTTTTCTCATCCATTATACTCAGTTTACATATCATGTTTCTTCTCTTGAGACTGGCTCTATTTCTAAACTGTCTTTCATATTACCACTTTAACAGATTTTAATTTTAAATTAAATGACAGCAAAAATGTGTAGCATTTAAGCAAAAATTTCCCTCTATTTAAAAAAAAAGACTATTTCTTAATACTGACATCTGCTTACCTCAAATTCACTGTCTCTTACTTGAGCTCTGCTCCTTTAAAATTATTTTTCATTTCTATGGTTTTATGATTATGTAAATAGTGATATTTGATTAAATTTGCCTAGATATCAGTCCTGTTATTTCTAATGTCTTGATAGAGAATCTTGAATTTCTCTACTTCTACCTATACTGGTTCTTCACAAAGGTTTGGCAACCCTAGTGTGGAAAAGAGTGAGTCACAAAGCCGGAAACTAAAACCCAACTTCCTTCAATAAACCTTCATGGTTTTGTGTCCAGTGACTGACAAAAATGCCTAGTGTCAAGTTTTATCTCTTCAGAATTATCTAAGCTTTGAAACAACAGCTAATATCAAGGCTTACACTTGACTCCTAGTAATGTATCAAAAGAATTTTTACGCAAGTATCATTTCTGCCATCCAATGCCATTTATGGTTTGTTAAGATTGTCATATTTCATATATCACCTGTGTTTTCCTAAGAATCCTTAAAACCTTATGCTATAGTTCAGTAAAGATTGAAGGAAATTTAAGAAAAGAAAATATTAGCCTTCTTCTAAAAATATATAGTTTTACTTTAGGAGACAGATATTTATTACTTTGTTCATTGTTATTTTACCTATTACTTTATCAAACTGAAAATTTTAGTATAACAAAAATAGAGTTGTATATAGTGTAACAGCTGACATATTTTTCAGGCACAATTAAAAACATTTTTAGGGATTAATTTTTTTAGCTCATTATTTGTTTTTACCTGCAAATAAATTTTAATATTACCACAGTTATGTATGTAGTCTAAAGGAATCTTTGCTAATTTATTTTTAAACATGACTAAATATTTCAGCTAATTATTTGAAAATATGCTATTATAATGGTTAATGTAATCTTAAGTGGTGTATAACATTTTAAGCAATCTATTAGCTGCCCATCAAAAGACATTTGTTGGAAATATTAACACAACTCATGTTATCAAATTTTACATCACCAAGCTCTATAAAAGTTTCACTAATTGAAGTATTTGAATAAAGAAAGAGTACTTGGTAATATGCATATATCTAATTACCTCCAAATTCATCTATTTAGAATTTTTAAATACTGTTATAAACACCTCTATTATAATTTTGCTAAAAAAATTTGGGTTGTATACAATAATTACCTACCATTCAGAAAAATATGACACAATGCATGGGTGTTTTATTGTAACCCATCATGGAGTACACTGAGCCACTTCTATCTCCAGGAAGAGATGGCACCAAACACAGTCATATATTGATGCCAGAACAGTTTTCCAGTCATCATTTAAACTACACTGAGTCCAACAACACTTTGCCTACTTTGAATAGAATGCTGTACTCCCTTTAAATACTGGCTCGATTTCTTTGACATACAGTATAACTCTAATCCTTGTTGGGTTTATTCCAAGAGAGGTTAATTAGTTCTCACTGGAAAGGAATTTATTATGACCTTAATCTACAGCTGTAGCAAGGACCCTTAGTGCACTGTTAGAACAATAAATAGACAAAAATAATAAAAAAATCAAGAAGTCATTAGTAAGCCAAATCAAAATTGACATTATAGTAATTTTATATTAGAGACAAAAACCACATTTAGAACTTGGGTTTATCAGAACAAAGATAAGCTAGGCTTTTGCCTATACTCTTTCATGAAATATGAAAAAAATATTTTTTTGCCTTATGATTTGCAATCAAATTGAAAAATACATGAAGAAATACATTACTCTTATGGGTATATTAAAAATGAATTCAAAGTTATTCCTCTCAGAATTCGATGACTGCGCTGTCTAAAACAATGGAGGATCTGGCTCCTTCAATTTCAATTGTAAATAATCAAAGTTAAAAATTCATTCCCTTGGTTGCATTTGCTACATCTCAAATGTTCAACAGTCAAAAATGACTTGTGTCTGTTTTGTTGGACAGTACAGCAGGACTGCATTTTGCATTATCGTAGGAATCCTAGTGAAAAGCACTGCTCTAAAATATGAGAGGAAAGGTATGTACATATTAAGGTGAAAAGAACCTAATCTTATACTTTAGCAGAGTACAGTCCAATTTCTTTTCCTCTATTTGTTCTCCTTAGTTTCTATTTAGCCAGAAAAAAAAACATATATTCTAAAAATTATTCTCTGGGTCTTTAGAAGAAAGACAGTAAACATTGCTGACAAAAACTATTTTTTGAAGACAAAATGTTCTTTAAAAAATATTATTCAGCAAATCAAAAGAGATAAACTCATGTCATTTGCAGAAACATGGATGTAGCTAAAAGGGATTATGCTCAGTGAAATAAGAAGGAAAGAGAGAAACAGTCAATGGTCTCAAGTACAGGGAGGATAGAGGGAAACTGAACAGTGGCTCAAGGAAAAGATAAAACTTGTAGGCAGGTCATAGATTTGAGGCATGCAGCAAGGGAGAGGAAGGCAGAGGGGTTTAAATAGGGGAGGGAAGAGAACAAGGGACCAATGTGATGTTTCATAGGTGCTGTGGTAGTGGGAAAATAATGGGGCTATACCCGAGAGGGGAAATTGAATATTGTACAAAAATGAATAATGAAGAAAGTAAAAAGAAAAAAATGAAAAGAAAGGATTACTAGTTGGGAGCCGAACGCAGTGGTATGCATGCGTCTGTAATCCCAGCGCTGGGAGGCTGAGGCCTGAGATTGTTTGAGTTCATGGGTTCAAGACTACCCAGGCAACATAGCGAGACCTAGCGAGTCTCTTAAAAAAAAAAAAAAAAAAAAAAAAAAAAAAGATTCTGTAGATGGTCAAACTTGCCTAACCAGAATGTATTGCGTCTATGTGAACTCGACAATCTCCAGGAAGAGACTATACTTGTGCTATGAAGTGAAGTTTGGCTAATGACAGGCTGCATAAATGACAATAGTGCCAACAGATTTTACTGTAAAGGCTAGGTATGCAGTAGACTATCCCATCTAGATTTATGTAATTACACTCTATGACATTTGCACAGTGATGAAATTGATAAGGGTGTGTTTCTCAGAAGTATCCCTGTTGCTATGTGATGCATGACTGTATTCTTGCAGGTTTTTCAAACTGGGACATCCTCAGGCCTCCAATTCAGAGATGAAGTGAACTGGAGAATGGGTTGTGATGGGGGTCGAAAGACTATTTGAGTCAGAAAAAAATGTTAAACCATGTAAATTCCAGCCTTCAGAAACCAACTCCATGAAAACCACAGTGACTCAGCAGGAAAAGTGCTTATTTGAAGTCTCTAAATTGGAGACTTTCAAACTCTGCATTTAATTAAGCCCACTTAAGAAGAAAACACTCTCATTTTGTGTTGGTCTATTATCTTCAAATGATTAAAATGATATCATTACCACTTATAAATTTTATATCTCCCTTAAAGATTACATTTTAAAAAACACTTAAATGATACTGTGTTGCCATAAAAGGCAGTTTCTCCTCTCACTGAAATAATATTCCCTTAGGGTCAGATTTACATCTCTTGCAATGCCATGGGAGAATTAGGCTCCAAAAAAGCAAAGAGAATCCTTATAGAGTTACATAGGATGAAAATTTGGCTCAGTCATTATTTTTTAGATGGAAACTGATAAACAGAATAAAACTTAAAATATACAGAAATGGGGATCCAAGGTAACAATGCCAAAAGAAAGGAGGCTTTTGTTGTTATTGTTTCTAAGATATTTTTTTACCTCTATTGTGTGCTACTTCAACCATTTCTTTCCTGGTCTGTTTCAGGGATTTTGTGTTCATAGGATCTGCTAATATGAAAGACTTGGAATTCAGATAAAAATAAAATGACATGTTGTCCTACTTGCATTTCAGAATGAACTCTGAGCATTCTCTTTGCATCTCAGACTAACCTAAAAGATCAGATTCTTGACCAAAATTATTCTTTGGGACACAGTAATCACAGGGCCACAAATGCACAAAAATGCCTACTGTCTTTATCACTCTGAACACCTGTTCTTCATGCTTAGAAAACCAATGGATGGGTCTTGTGCTCATTAAAATTGCAAATATTAAACCTTGAGATCTGTAGGTTGCAAGCATGAAGCAATATATTTCACTTTCTTATGATTGCTTTCATGCTTATTAGGTTCTTTGCTTTATCTTTACTTCTATCACAAAACATTCTATTTTTATGATAAGTCCTAGAAACAATTAACCAGTCTATTTTATTTATTATTAATTAAATAGCATATACCACCTCTTTGTAATTTCAAATATCCAGACCATAGTTTCCCACTCTGTGAAAACAAAATTTACTTTCTGGTTGCATGTGGTATTTCTATATTATGTATCCTGGGTTATCCTAAATTATTTTTGATTGGCATTATTTGACTGCATCTTGGTTCCCCAGCTACAAACCACCTTTCAGGATATAGGAAGTATTTTATACCTATATTAAGCACATTTTTGGACATTCCTAAAATACTAATTCCTAATTTTAGAAACATAAAACTAATTAATCCCAAGAGTTTTATGTAGCTCAAATCATTGCCTTATTTCTGTTGCTATGGTATCCATGTGTGATTTCTGGTCTACAAGCTGTGGTTGAACATTTCAAAATTCCAGGTGCTTTTTGGATAAAGAAGTTAATTTTGTTCTACCTGAAAAACTAAATCACTATATTCAGAGTGTGCTCTATACACAGGACACTATTCTAAATCCTCAAATGTCTTTTTTAATTATGTCAGCTTCTTTTTTTTCTCCCCACTTTGCATACAAAGAAGCTGAGCTCTAGAGACATTAAATTAGTTGACAGTCTTGTGGCTAGTAAATGGTCTAATGGTAATTTGGTCCCAGAAAAGCTAACTTCAGAGAATTCCTCTTAATGAGAAGAAATGTGCTTCTGGGTATTGAAACAATCATAGAAATTTTTCTATTCAATTGCTAATTTAAGTTTCATTGGCATCCATAATAGAATAATGTCTTGGTTATTGAAAGAGATGGAAAGGAATGATGCTAAATTTATTGGCCACCTGCCAAGTTCTCAGCTCTGTGCCAAACTTCATTTCTCATTTCATGATTAGTAAGAAAGTTCTAAATTGCTATTTGATTACCTATTTTGCAAAAATAAAGACCCTCCTCTTTTTACATTTCAGTTTCTTTAACTTGTGTTGAAATGCATTTGAAAGGAGAGAGATTAGAAACAAATGAGTAATTAAATCAAAGTGTTAACTGCCAATTTTCAACATTTGTCGCAATAGGAGACATTTGAAGTACATAAGTATATAATATTATGGCAATACATATTATATTAAAAAGGTGAGTTGAAATTATTTTGTTGGAGGAAGTCATGAATCCTCTATCCATTTCTTTTTGTTTTATTTTAGAAATTTTCTAGGGAATTATAATTTTGTAGCCTTGTGACTAGATGTGTGATAGCTATATATCTTTTTTTGCAGTTAGACCTTCAATCTCTAGTAGTAAAGAAGCTTCATTAAATCTTTTGGTGCTTGGAGATTGCCCCAAAGAAAAGATGTCAGAGAAGAAAGTTGTTCTTTCAGTTGAACTGTATGACTCAAATTTCCTCTTTTCAATTTCGCAGTGTCCCTGTTTCCACTAGCACTGATGTGTCAGGGTTTCCATCAATCGGCCCCAATGCAGGAGTCAATTCTAGAATCATCAACATGTTCCATTAGTTTATTTTTCCATATTAACAGACTAACCAGTTGGAGCTAGGTAAATATCTGTATATAGGAAGCTAGTATGAACACAAATGTGGCGATGTGTTCAACCAAACATCAAAAGATATGTTTGGATGAATGAAAGGACTGAAGGAAATCCAGGAGATGGTGGTACCATGTGTGCATGTGTCAGGCAGAAAAGGAAATCTTCATTTGCTCAAGGGCAGCAAACAGTCACTTTTATACCTCACTTAAAGAGGTAATTTCCATCTTGGTCAGAAAATCAGCCAAGACAAGAATTGACTATGGCCTCTAAAATACAATCTTAAAAGCAAAAATGCTAAAACATCCTTATTTGCATCTATAAAATGCATACTGTGCACTATATTGTGCAGCAAGTTGTTATGCAATATGTGATCTCATAATGAATGAGAAGGTGGAAAATATATTTGCTTGTTACAGGGGATGCTGGATAACTGATAAAAGTTTATCAGGAGACAATAGATGTATTGCAGGAGAGGCTGGTTTCACTATTATATGGGACATGGGAAAGATAAATAAAAAACCATGAAGAAAGGTAACAACCAAATTGAAGAACACAACACAACTGGGGGTGTGTGCGGTCAGGAAGGGTAGAGGGGTGAACCCTGGGGATTACAAAAATGTGAAATTTATATATCAATAAATTATTTAATAAAAAAAGAAAACCTGTGAATTTCATTCCATGCCCTATTTCCGCTCCCCCCCCCCACACTTTAGAGGCTTGCAAGATGACAATTCTTGAATCACTAGGTTCTATCCAGAAAGTGTTGGAGATTTAGAAATATTCTACTGTACCCACCCACTCATTTATCCATTCATTAATCCATGAAAATAATGAAAAACCTACTGCATGTTCCAGTAACTATATTAGGATATGGATATATAAAGATGAAGAAGATGTTGTCATTGTGCTAGAGAGTTGCAGTTCAGTGGGAGAAATCATTACAGACAATTATAAGTGCCAGGACAAAGAAATGGAACTAACATATGGTGTTAGGAGACTACAAAGTGAAGCCAACCACCATAACCAAGGTTCAGAGAAGACTTTGTGGAGGAAGTGATACTTCTGTACTAAAGGTTGAGTCTATCTTAATCAACTATTTTTAAATAGGAGGAGGGAAAAATGTAGGCGCATAGAAAAGCACCTTACACAGAAATTAGACTCATGGCATAGTAATGACAGAGTGGAAATATTTAGAAGACCACATGAAGTTCACTTTTGTGAGAACACTGTTTATAGTAGAAAATGACAGACAATAAGGCTGGAAAAAAAAAAAGAACTGGAGCCAGAGGAACTCCATTCACAGAAATTTAGTGTTTACATTTTTAGATTAATGGTAAAACATTGAGGGGTTTAAGATATATGACATGATCAAATATCTATTCTAGGGCTTGCTGGTGTCTGTACAGAGGTTAATTATTAAAGCTTTTGCAGTTGTCCTGTGAGACATGATGATAATTGTCACAGGCAGTCAGTAGGGATCAGGCAAGGCCAAGGATGCCTCAGTTTCTGGCTTGAATGTCTGGATGGATGAATGGACAAGAAAATATAGGATTGATAGGTTCTAGAAGAAGATGACAAGTTAGATTTGGGATAGATTAAATCTTAATGGAAATCTAGATGATGTTTAGCAAATCAGTTAAATCTAGAGTTGAGGAATATCACAGGCTATAGAGTGCACATGTTATAATGTTAGTTTAAATAGGTGATCATTGAAATTGCAGGCAGATCATGTAATCCAGAGATGGTAGATATAGTTAGAAGAAGCTTAAGGAACACTGAGATATAGTTAGAAGAAGCTTAAGGAACACTGAGAACCCTGAAAAGGAGTTCTCCAGAAAGAGAAAGATTAGTGTGAAAAACACAGGAGCATAAAGAAAGCATGGTGACCGGACAGTCCTGACACCTTCCCTTAAGATGCTTTTCTTTTGTCCTCTCTTGTGTTCTTAGAATGTATATTATTTTTGTTATTTGTACTGCATAGTAGTGATAATATTCTGTTTTTACCCAACTCTTTTCCTATGACTGGAGGATGTTACAGAGTTACTAGTACTTAATCACCATTTTATTTCCAGTGCCTAGCACAGAGAATACAGCACATGGTTAATGCTCAACATATTAGGCAATCAACACACACACACAATACACACATGCATGTACACACATGCACATACACATTCCTCTGTTTCTTACTTGAGACTATTTAGGTTGTAAGTTATAGAAATTCAGCTTGATAGGAACTAGTCCTTGGCATCCAAGGAATAGTTGTACATTCAATTTCTCTAAATGTCAGGAAGGACTTAGGTTTCAGGAATGGGAGGGTTCAGGAAAAGAAGACCTTCAAAACTCTTTCTTATCTTTCATTTTTCTGCTACAATGTATCTTCAGATGACTTTTTTTTTTTTAGTTTACCGGGAAATTTAACCATTGACTGGTCCTACAATTGGCATTTTATACATTTAACCACAGGGCAGAAACTGACCTGGGAATTTAATTTGTTGTAAGTCCAAAAATTCTGGGACTTGACTCACTGGTATAGTTAACATCAGATGGCCATCAGACATTGATTATGCCCGGGGGTAGGGGAACAGTTTTTCCAATTTGTAAATCATGATGTTGAGGAAATATTCCCCTAGAAAGGGTAGCCCTACTAAATAATATTATAAACCTCAAAAAACAAAAAGCTCAAATAACATGATTACTTAAGCAGAATCATGATCACCTGGAAATCTTGGGAGTCCTGGAAATAACTCACAATGTGAAGCAGTAGGAACTTGATGGAGATTTCACTTCTAGTACTACATTATAGTAGTTCCAATATCTTATGGAAATTATTTGCCTTAAATTTCCCCCTCAGATATAATATGTAAATAATAACCATTATTAGGTGGTTTTGTCAACAACATGAGATAGTGTGATACTAGCATCTTTTAAATACTTGTAATGGGAAAGATATTGTTCTAAGTTTCTGATGGGCATCTACGAGGTAGTTTTTTGTTTACCTGTTTTGTTTATTTTTTTTTCTATGAGAGAAATGAAATAAACTCTAGCTTTCATAGCTAGTAAGTAATGAGTTGTTATTTGATCCAGGATTGTGCTACTGATACAGGATAGTGACACAGTTAAAAGTTCTACTGGTGCCAAAATACCCTGGTGGGCAGAGGCTGAGAGAAAGACTCACATGAGAGAAAAATGGTAAGCAGGAAGAGAGGATGTATCAAAAGGGAGGAGCAAGGAGAGAGAGGGAGAAAGGACAGAGAGAGATGAGAATGGTGGACTGAGAGAACAGACCCATGTGGATGGCCTGGCCAGGGGAAGTCCCCTGGAACAGTGAGCAAGGACCACATGGTGAGGGAGTAGCTGACAGAGACGTAGCTAGTGTGGAATCAGGTGCCAGAAAGGTAGGCTGGGCTGGGTGGGTTTGTGACCAGGGGCTGCTGAGGGTATGCCTGGTAGATTTGGTCAGATGTCACCAAAGGCAGGCATGGAGCTGCAACAAGGCGGCGTATTTAGAGTTCTGATTTGAGATCAGCAATTGTAGAAGAAATTTGAAGAGGCTTGGAGAAGTGGAGAAGCTTGGAACACTGGAGAAAAAGCAAAGAGAAGACACAGGAGAAAGACTGAAATTTGCAGAGTGCCTATCTCAGTTTTAGAGGGGCAAAGGGGCACCATCTTGGACGTGTGTCTTTGGAACCTTTGGGACTGAAAATGGTGACTGGGGTAAGATAACTGGCCACTTGTGGCATTAAGGACACTTCATTTTCCTGGTTAATTTCTTTAGTTAATAAAACCCTGCTGTTTAAATTGCCATATAACTTTGTCAACTACTGTGTGCGTGGGTGATATTGTCCTGTGACTTTTTGGTTAGAGGCTTTTGCCCCTTTTGATGTGATTTCACTACTCAAAAGAGTCCACACTCAAAACAAGGAAATAATTGTATGATAGGGATGGGGGGTGAAGAGGGGAGGGGTTCAGTGGAGAATTGTGAGGGATTAGTGGGACTTTGATGGTGGGGATGGTGTGAAAACATTCATTTTGAGCATATAACTCCTAAAACAAAAACAATGATGTATTTTTTATCTCAATGACCTCAGCTTTATCTTAATAAACATAATGGAAAAAGAAAAACCTGCATTCTACTCCTCCCTTATTAACTTTTGCTGTGAAAATGTATGCAAAGCACTTAGCACAGTACCTGACCCACAATTGTAGAAGATAAATTTATTCATTTGGCCAATATTGAGTATGTACTATGTGGTAGACACACTAGATGCTGAAAATAATGCAAAAAAAAGTCTCTGACTTCATAAAGTTTACATTTTAATATGGGAAATCCACAGTATTATGTAAATAAAATATACAGGTAAGTTGAGTCATGATAAATACAGTAAAGGATATAAAATACATCAACAATACCAAGCATGTGCAGAGGGTCTAGGGAAGTTCACTTTAGCTCACAAGATGAAGAATGAGCTCTCTGAGGGGGTAATAGTTGACCTGGGCTGCAGATGATAAAGGGAGACAGTTCTGCAGAGACCTGAGGTCAAAACTTTCCAAACAGAGGAAAGAACATAGTCAAAGTCTAGGAAGGGGATAGATATGTGTTTGAGAAACACAGAGAAAGTCAACCTGGCTCTATGAGCTTGGGGGTGAAAGTGAAGAGTTGTAAATAATGATTGACTAGATGATCAGGAACTTCATTTATTTATCGTAGAGTGCAGAATAATTTATTACTAACAAAGTGATTATCTATTTACTACAAAAGAAAAAAATAAAAGAAAATCCAGATTGCCCCAACATTTTCCAAAAACCTTCATTCTCTTAATACTGTTGACCTCACCACTTGTCCAATCCTTCAGGGTTCACTAACATGTATTTCACACAGAACATCCTCCTTTGGCATGCTCCAGATTCCAAGCAGGTACTCAAAGGTGTAATGCTGTCTTCACCTTGTGTCTTCCTCACTTTAGGTGGTAGAAAGAAACTCCACAGAACAAGAACCAATAGCAGATTCATCAAGGCCTCCTCATAGCTTCTCCAAAAATCCTTAGGCTCACCATAGCACACATACTCGGCTTAAGCATGCTAACGCCCTGAGACTGAAACAGGATATATGAAAAAGGAAGGCTTTCTAACTTGAACTGAAAATACCTGTCTGCTTCTCCTTAGGAAGCAAACTTAAAGCAGATAATTAGCATTTACATTGTTTACTTACTATTGGTATGCAAAAACTAGCTACCAGCTTTTCTCAGCTCTCTCCCCCATATCAGACCTAGAAATAAACACTTAAAAACACAGTTTAAACCTTATACTAGTTTGACTCAATTTACCCTCTTTCAAACTCTATGGGTTCTTTCTACCATCCCCAGCCTTTTCACTAAATTTCTAAGCCAAAACAAAACTCTCAGAGTGCAGAGTATTTTATTACTAAACATAGTGATTTCCTAATTACTGCAGAAAGAGACATATTAGAAAAACTCCAATTACTTCAACGTTGTCCAAAACCTTTCTCAATATTGTCCAAAGTCCTTTCCCAAATTGTCCAATAGCCCTCGGTCTCTCATTCTTGATCATCTCACCCACGTCCAGTCAGTCAAAGTTCATCTCCACATGCTCAAAGACATCTTCCTTTGGCATGCTCCAACTCTTCCATGCTGTCTTCTCCTTGTCCTCCACCAGGTAGTAGGAAGAAGCTCCATAGCACTGGAACCAACAAAGTTGATTTTCTTCTCAGACCTAACACACATGGTCTCTCCAAAAATACCTAAGTAAAACTCAGCAAGGCACACTCCAACACAGAGTTCAAATCTCCAATCTCTTTAGCTTTCAGCAGGCACACTCAACTTATGCTCATAAAGAGCCATAAGTTGCCAGGCCAGGCTGTGTCCCTCACAGCCTGAAGCTCCTCATGGCCTCATGGCCTGGCCTCCATCTTTCCTCCCCCAAATGGCTCTTTATTAGCAACTTTAGGGCAAGGGAATAATTTGGAAATTTTCTCCATTTTGGGAGTTTATATAGTGATATTATCTGATTTAGTCTTTGAGAAGATTACTCTAAATGCAAACTAAAGAATGGTAAGTAACTAGCAAGAAAACCACTAGAAAAGATACAAAACTCCATATTCACACAGCAATATTTATACTGCACAAGAGTTGAAAACAACTTAATACCCATTGACAGGTGATTGGAGAGAGGAAATTTGATATGCACACACTGAACTAGAATTCAGTTATTGATAAAAGGCAAAATATTGCCATTTGGGATAACATAAAACTGAAGGCCATTATGCTAAGCAAAATAAATTCAAAGGAGAAAGACAAATACTGGATCACTTCATTCAGATGTGTTGTAAAGAAGAACTTAAAAAAAAAGAAACCTAAAGCAAATGAAACAAAAATAAGCTTTTAGTTATAAGAATAGGTAGTGCTTACCAGAAGAGTAGTTAGAAGAGGAGTAGGTAAAATCAGGGAAAGGGGGTAAGGTGAAAGATATGGTGAATGATAAATTGGATTTTCAGCGGTGAATATGCTGTAGTATATAACATGTTGATATTTGATGGGGACATGTGAAACATATATTGTATTTTAATGCAAAGTTACTTCACAGAAATTGAAAAAAGAATAAAAATTATTTTCAACCGAAAAAGAAAATGCAAAAATTGATAACGACTCTCACTAGGGTTATGATATATCAAGAAGTGTTCAGATTAAGACTATCTGGAGTTAGTACTTACAAGATTTGTTAATTCACTGAAGACAGTGTTGAAGGAGAGGGTGCATGAAGGATAATTCTCTATTTGGTTAAAATAACCAGGGCATGTTGCAGTGAGGTAGGGCAGGGAAGTGATTAGGTAGAAAAACAAGTTTGCCTGTCTTCGGCATATTAAGCATAAGCCAATATGTAGCAGCTATTGTCCTTTTACCTCCCAAAGATGCTATAGGAGGATAATGAAGGTGATTTATAAATTCTATACCCATTTGAATTTATATTGAATTAAATTTATAATGCAATTAGATTGGGATTTAAAATTTTGCGGTTTTAGTCTGGTGAATCTCTGTGTTCTGAAACCAGGCAAGAAACTATTCCTTTAAGATTTTATAAGTTATTTAAGTTCTTAGAGCACATAGGTAGCAAGTTGGCCCATCAACCCTACAAATAACATTTTTTGTAGTCACATCTTCTGAGTCAGACTTCATTGCAGTTTGACATTTGGGCCCTCGGGGGAAAGCTTAGTCTAACAGCTGAGTAATGAGGGTTAAGGGGTGTGGGGAATTCAAATTGCCCATACAACCATGACAAGGGACTCTCATTCCTTCTGCTGAGTGCCTGCAGTCTTTTGGGGCAAGGATTGGATTTTCCTGGAGACCTGTTAAGTTCAAGGTTGCCAAATGGCATATCTGGTTTTTTTGTACATTGTCTAGCAATAGCTAAAACTGATAATCACTGCTTTCTTTGTTAATTTTGCCCAATTTGACAGTGTAGGAAACTAGCTGATTGACTTCCTAGCTGATTGACTTCCATGATGGTTTACTCTACAATTCCTAGTCTCCCACTTGTGAGTTCATTTTTAATCTCAACTTCATGAAGGTGTAATGACCACCTACATACCAGAAACACCAAGGTAGGCTGTACTTGCAGAATTATCTGAAGACTTTCCCCCAGATCTTTCTTTAAGGTATCTAGGGATGATCAAGATATGATGTGGTCCCAACTTCTCAATTTAACAGTGATGCAGATCAGTGGTTTTCTGCGGAATCATGAGTGAGAGGAAGAGCCAAACATGAGAACTAAGCACCTCCCCATTTCATGTCAGTTATAGCAGTTCCACAATTTTGCTTTCTATTTTGGGGTTCTGAATGAGGTTAGATGTGAAACTGCTGGGGAAAAGAATGTTTGAAAAGCACTATCTAAATGAATAGGTCTAAGTCTTTAGGAACTAGGCATAGAGATAAGATTTGTGTCTTTCCCTGACTTTGCTTCAGATACCTTGTATAGAAAAAAACAAAATAGACTTGGGAGATGAGGTGAGGAAATACTGTATGCTTCCTTTATCTGCATACCATTTATCTCCATAACTAGGAAGGGAAGAATAACATATCCTTCTTTTGGCTCTGACAGTTGGCCTGAATTTTTAAAATTTCTTTTGGCTCTGGTTTAGGCTAGAATCCTCGTCAAGCTCATTTGATCTTGCAGAAGAAATAGTAATTGCTGCTTTGTAGTTTACAAGCATTCTATTGACCCCTGTTGACCTCTGTGCATGTAGTCAGAATAGGTGGACCAGTGGGATTTTTTTTCTTTCTTCAAGTTACAGATGAATTTTCAGGATCATGGCTCAGACCTCATCAACATAAAAATATTCCCTCTGGTTATCTTTGTTAGGTCAAGGAGTTATGAATCAGCTTGTGGGTTTACTAGGATGATTTGCTATTTTCCATGGAAAACTAAAGAGTTTTGTTGGGCCAGCAGCTTCCTTCTGTCTCTCTTTCCTCCCATGCTCCAGCCCCAGCAATTGTATAATTGGGTTTGCAGAAAAAAAGACAAACATGGAAAAGTTTCTCAACTACACTAACACACGGGGAATTTGTACTGCATCCAAAAGTTCTGCAAGTCCTTTGGGAACCTGGCAGACAGATTCTGGCGTCAACAGGGCACCCAGCTCCAGATGGAGCTAAAGGTCTACAAACAATGGAGCTGTCCAAAAGGCTGTGAGGCTTTGATACCTGGACCTGCTACAAATACCACATTCAAAGTTTGGGCTAGGTCTTATCAGTTATATCTATAAGCTTTATTTAACAAGGCCACCATTAATGAGGTTTTGTTGTATACTTAAGGAAGCTTTTCTTTCTTTTTCTATTTCAATTTAGTTTCATTGGCTGTGCATCTTAGAAGCATTATACCTTTATCCAAGTTGCTAATGGACTGAACTAAAGTTACCTTGAAGAAACAATCTAAGTGTAGCAGCACCTCATATTAATTGCTTAGACTTAGAGGGAAAAGTTGCAAGTAAGTCTCCTTTTGAGTGTATACCCTCCAAAATGACTGCTTGCTAACCCTTCCTGCTTGTGTAGGAGCCCCTCCACCCCATGCATATCGATTTTACAGGGATTCTGTATATGGTCCTGCCTCTCTATTTAGAAATAGTAGGCACCAGTCCCTTAATGTAGAACCCCCACTGGCACAAATGATTGATGTGGGAAAAGATACCAGATCCAGCCTGTTAACTGAACTTGATGGTATTTAAGGCAGACAGAGATGTACAAACTTCACTCCTGTGTGATGAGGGGATAGAACACTGGAGAACCATTGACAGTTATGCATTCTTTGTTGTATTTTAAGGAGTTGTTTTAATTGTATTATTGCTTCTTTGAGGTAAAAGTGGCTTACAGCACTGTATATGATCTAGTGATATAGTTCACATCTTTTCAGGAGGATGTGATCATACCACACACACCACCAAAGCACCCATGATCCTTTACCACTGGAGAATCCTGCCTCTGCTCCCTATCCCCCATACTAAGGAGCAAGTTTTCATCAAGAAGAAAATACAACAACATTCAGAAGCATCACAGATTAGGGGAAAGTAAAGAAAATGGTTTTATTTGTCTTGAGAGTAGATCTGTGTTTAGACTTTCCTGATTTCTGTTCAATTTGTTGCCTTTTTTGTGAGGAACTAAATTTATTTCAGCCAAATGGAGTTTCACTTCCATGACCAGCACTGAAAAAAAAATCTTCTAAACACAGAGTTTAATATCTATTTGGGAGGCATTTTCCCACTTAGAGTATGAGAGATATTACGGAAAGTATGACTATTTATTTGACTATGAAGAAATTTTGAAGTGAATTATCCTAGGCAAGAGACAATAGCATTATAAAGCAGATGAAATTTATCATTAAATCCAAGCTCCTGTTCCATTAAGAGGTACATCTTCCTAAGCCTTTGACCTAAACTCACATTGATCCAGATTGATTTTTGTTGTCCTAGACTCTCTTTTATCCAAAGTGCCTGATTTAGAAAAATAAACCTAAATCAAACAGGCTTAGGTAAAGAAAAGAATTTATTATCACATGTTATTAAAAAGTCTAGAGTAACAAGAAAAGATTAAGAAATGCTTAACTGATATCAGGATTTGCTTCTCTGTCTCTCTGCTCAATTCTTTACATTGGCTTAATTCTCAAGCAGTCACCTCCTTGTGGCAAATGGACATAGTAACTGTAGACAAAAGACTTTCAATAGCTGAATTTTCCCTCCAAGGGACAATTGACAAGGTGTAGAGACATTATTGTCACAGCTGGGGAGGGGAATGGAGATTGCTGCTGGCATGCAGTGGGTAGGAGCCAGGGAAACTGAGACAGACCCTATAGGGCACAGAACAGTCCCTCTTCCAACAGGGCTATCTGGCCTGAAATAGCATTAGATAAGGTGAGGTTAATAGCTGAGGTTAAGAAACCCTGCTTGAGGTATTTTTTCAGGACAGAAAGAGAACTCAGTCTGGATTATATGCACAACCTGAGGAAATCATTGTGGTCAGAATGTTCTTTCTTCATAGGTAGGTCTGGATCTTATATATTCCCTCTAGCTACTAGACATAGGCAGAGGATTAATTGCACCCAATTCCTATATTTAGAATGGGAACAGGGTGGTCGCTCAAAAGGAAGTATGAATGTTTGCCAAAAGAAGGGTAATGGGTGCCTGGCAGTCAAAACAACAGCTGTCTATTAAAGAGTCCTAGCTGGTAACCTGTGATTCCACTAGATCAAAGCACATGAATATGCCTATGAGAGAACAAAGGAAAAGGATGCTCTAGCTCTAGCCCTTTTCTTTCTTTCCCTTTTGGTCATCACAGCCTCCATAGACAGTGCCCCATTGTTTGTTGGTTAACCTCAAAGAGTAGCACCTGTCAGAGAACTCAGAGTTAGGAATGGTAAATAAGTGGGAGTAAAGTTCATGGGTCATATGGTGCTTTAGAGGAGCTTTTGAATTTTTATTGCCTTTTCTGGCTACACTGACTGAACAGTCGGCACTGTGAAGACTGTTTGGTAAGCAAAATTCTAAGATTCAGTAGTATTGTACATACTCTGCATATTCCTTAGAAATAGGGTGGCTTTTACTCCCAGGTTTAGGTTATGTTATATGCACAATTAACTTTAAGATAGATTGTCTGGATGGGTCTAACCTAATTATATGTGCCAGTTGAAAATATATTTTTCCAGTTGATGGGGGGGGGAAATCAAACCACAAGAAAGGATTAAAGAACTGTTGCTGGCTTTAAGGTAGAAGTTAGGAGGGAAAGACTGCTACAGCAAAGAAATTGGAATGTCTATCCAATTCAAGGAGGTGAGTTCTTCTAATAACCATGAACTTGGATGAGAAGCTGGAAGCCCAAATGAGAACAGCAGCTCTGGCTGTTACCTTGATTTCACTCCAGAGAGAACTTGAGCTGAGAATCTAAACATTCCGTGCCTGGAATTCTGATCTTGCAACCATAGAAAACTAATTTACTAATGTAGTAGATACAGTTGCTCATTTCCATTGTCAATGGAAATGTCTGAGTATTCTCAGACATTCTGTGACAAAATGACAGGTGTTGCAACCTATAAAACAGCAGTAAAGTTTGCAGGAAGCAGAATAAATGATGATTTGAAGCAAAAATACAACACATGGGCTCAATGTAGGAAGGACAAGAATTATTTTTCTCATTTATGAATTCACCAATGGATAACTAGCGGTGCTGTTCCAACTTCTTTCTTTGCCTTTTTTCTGACTGAACTTCAGTCACAAGAAATTAACCCCAATTTCTGGATTTGCTTGCAGTCTTACACCTTCCTATTCTGGTTCAAACTTTTTTCTCTGTCAGAGATTTTCATCCATGACTTTACCCAGTAGACTCTACTTTTCCTTCAAAAGTTTCTTTAGCTCCCCCATCCTTGCTACAATCAATGTCTTTCATCTCTGTGCATCATATTTCCTTGGCGATAACAGGGATCTTGAAGGTATGAATTGAGACTTGATTAGTTTTGGTAATTCTCATGGCCTCTGAAAACAAGGTCTGGAATATCATGAGACTCTTGAATAGAAGTCTGCCTCAATCTTGATGAGTTGTCACCACCACATGTTACTGGTTGAAACGGCTGGGAATAATACTTCTCAAATGAACTTTGATTTAGCGTATTTCTTGTCAGCATGTCCCCTGGTGTTAACACTGTCTCACAGCCCAGCTGAAAACATTCCCAGTGGAGCTGAAGATTGGATGAATTTGTTAGAGCAAAAATTTATTGCCTTGTCTATACATAAGATATCAAAAACATTGATGCACAATTCTTGGGCACCAACTTTGTCACAGACACATAACCAATTTGTTGAATTAATGAAAGACATCAGAGCATTAATTCATGAAAAATTTCCTGTGCTCACTCATCTGTTAACACAATGTCAGCGCTTACCTATTTGGGAAGTTGTTGTCTATGTCCCTGAAGGTGTGTGAAGCAGTTGGATACATCCCTGAGAAAGACTGAGAAACCTGTCTGACCTAGATTTTATATCTGGGGTTCCCAAACTCTAGGCTGGCATGTGAAAGAGATATTTACACTAATTTGCTTCATCATCTATTGCCTGATTGTAAGAAGAGGACCGATGACTCAGTCTTAGTAGCAAAAAAGTGTAGTTAGCTTAGTCTGTTTAACACACTTGGGGTTTAATTAAAATATATTGGCAAAATCTAGCATTCCATTTTTTAAATTCATTAGTATATCACTCAAGAACTATTTATTGAGCACACACCGTGAGAATACAACAGGGAACAAAAACTAGAATGTTGTGCTAGGGAGTTGGAAGTTTATCTCCAGTAAGGAAGAGAGATGCATAGGTTAATATGGAGTTGTTACTGCAATAGATGTTTAGAGAAGAGAAGTTCCTAGAGCTATGAGAGATCTTGAAAAGATTTGAGTCAGTGAGCTGAGGGACCTCTGCCTGAGCAAAGAGGAGCAAAGAAAGAGGAGCATTCCCTAGCAGACGAATGTGTTCTCAGGCAACAGGATGTGACACAGTGATCTAAGATGCTGAAGTGTCCCTGGAGCATGGGAAGAAGCAGCCCAAGGAGGGCCAGAGGTCATTGTTCTGTGTTACAGGACTTAAGCTTTATCCTAGGAGCAATGGAAGGTGCTCACAGGTTTCAACAAAGTGACATGATCATATTGACACCTTTACACACTTTGTCTGGTTGCTAAGTGGAAATTGAATTGGGGGAGGAAGCCAGAGTGGATACAATAAACCCAGCAGAGGGATATCTGAGTCTAGTGAAAAATATTGGTGAATTGGCTAAGAAGAATCATTTCTGGGGTTGGGGGGGATTTCAGAATTATTTAGAATACAGATTTGCATTTTTTCCAGGAAAAGCTGTAGAAAATTTTTGTAGTGGGATCAGCTTCTAATCCTTATGTCCATAACTGAAAGTATATTAATACAGAAGGAGAGAGGAAGCATCTAACTAAACACTAAATAAAATGATAAATTATGAAATAATAACAATAAAAACAAGGCACTATACTAGGCAGAATTAAGGCACAAAATAATCCTATCTCATCTGGCTTATACTGAATAATAAAATTAAGCAGGAAATGTCTAAAGAGAAATCCAAAGCTTTCTACATACAGAATTTGTTGTGGTGTGACTTTCCTTACTTTTTTTTTTCATATGGGAATACCTAATATGCCTAAGGAATATAAGGAATATAAGGAATACCTTATATATGCCTAAGATATTTTGGTGGAGACATGACCCTTCCTGCTCCTAAAAATAAAATAATTCTGGTTGAAGTAAATAATTATAGTTAAGGAAAAATAAGTTACTTGAAATAGTCAGCTTCTGATGAAAATATTCCAAATACAACAGCAGTTTTATTCCTGTGTTGATCCCTAAGACTCCATTACTACACCACAGAGACATGGGTCTCCTATGTGTCTCTGTGCAGAGGTTTAATTAACCATGAAGGTGCTTGATGGCGAGGAATCCTGCTTATTCATGGTGTTTTAACATCTATGAAAAGGAAATACCATGGTTTTCAGGTCTGGTCATGCAGTCATACGTTTCATTCAGTAAAACAACTGGGAGGAGGCATGTTCCTTAAATAAATAAATTTTCTGAAAATGCATGTTGCTGCACATGAGGCTCCAGAATGACAACAACTGCTCTGAGATTGAGCAACACAACTCAAATTACAACATTTTTATATGTGTATTGATGACAAATGCTGAGTGAATGAGAATATTTAATGACCCTACCCTGAAGCAAATATTTTTATCAGGGGACAAAATTGAAGCTTTTTGAAAAACTTGAAATTATAGGCTCACAGTAGAGCACTTGAATGAAATTTCAAAATATGTGACCAAGATTTATCCCACACTGAAAAGTCATATGTTGACAAGAATTGCCCCAATTTTAATGAACTAGTGGACAGGAAAAAAAAAAGAGAAAAACATAGGTCCCTCAACCAATTGTAAAATGTGAAGCAAAAACTACAGATGTAAAGACTATGTTTTTAGAGTTTTCAGCTTTTCAAACCTGTTTGAGGAAAGCACAAAGCCATTTTCACAGATGGTTAGCTGTGGTAAGTTTTGAAGTGCTGGATCCCTTTTCAGCCTCTGGAACTAAGGGCCTGTGTTTGTATTGTTTTGAGAGCCATTGTCTCCCAAACTCATTTTTCCTCTATCATTTTCTATATCCTTCTTTCTTGCTTGCTTGCATGTGTGACATAATGATGCTTACTGTCCAAGGTCATTTGATGGCCTCAAGTCTCTGACAGCAGCAAAAGGAGTAGGATAGACACTATGTAATGTAGTCTGTATATCTCTCTATTGGCAATAATTCTTTTCTTACTTCAGAGTGAATATAAACATAACCATCTCCTATATTATTCTGGTTTTTTAAACCATCTCCTATTTATTCCATGGAAATTTAGGTCACCGGAGGAGCAATGAACAACAGCAGTAGTCAGGAGCATTCTCCCTAGAAAGGTAAATAACTAGATCCAAATCCTATTTTCTTATGACTAGATTTGCACTCCAGGTAATGATTAATCTTTTCATATTTGTCTTCTACAGTTTTGGAGGTAGGGTGAGGAGTTGGGATGTGGGGGTGATGGTGGTGGTGAAGGGCTAGGGGGTGGAAGAATGCAGTCGCTAAGATGGTCACACTGTTGTGAGGATTACATGGAAAAACACCTAAAGAGTTCCCTGCATAATGCCTGGCATATTATAATCAGTCATAAGTGTGAGCTATTCTTATAAAAGATTAGAGATATAACTGTTTGAACTGTAGCAGGGAGTCACTGGAAGCTAGTTATAAAATTCTGTATTCATATTAAATTGTACAAATATTTATTTCCTCTGGCAAGCTCTATTTTGTATGAGAACACACGAAAAATATTTTGTGGACACAGAGGATTATTTTTAAAATGAGGGGGGTGTGGTGTAGGAAGAGCTTTAATCAAGTTGTGTTCAACCAGGGATATGGATATTTTTTGTTTATTTACAGAATAGAAACACTGTACCCTGGTAGTCCTGTACTGCCGGATGTGTGAGATATTTAAAAATCAGTTCCAGAAACTAAAGCAGTACTGTTCAAGATCCACCAAGGTTTAGATTGGAGCCATAAAGTCAACGTGAATAGTATAAAGGTATATATCTTAATTTATTGTAAGTATAACAAACTAGAAAGAGCAAGAAAAGCCAATGAAATAATTACAATTAGTGGACAATAAACAGTTTACAGCAAGATGCCCACTTCTACAGATGGACCACTTAGATCTAAATATATATATACACATTGATATATGATGGCTACAAATGAGCTTGTGATTTTTCTCCAAAAGTATTTGAGCAGGAAATAAAACCTTTTCCCACTGGATGAAATAACAGCCATTTCTGCCAATCTAAGCAAGACATTTAAATTTTATATGTGTCCAACTGCTTGTTCCCCCTTAACTAATAACCTGCATGCTGGAAACATTTCAAATGAAAGGGAGTTCACAGTCCCACCATCCAGCTCTGAATATATCTACCATGCATGTAAACAAGTAAACCATTATGTTTCTTATTGAGATAAAGAATACAATGATAAGTGGGGACTTTCACAAAACAAAGAGCTTCCTATTGCGAGTGTGGATAATCTTCCAGAAATCCCTGTGTTTTGGCAAATCACACCAGATTAATCTATTAGGCATCTCCTTTCATTATCAAATTTCCGCTGCCTATCACAGTGGCTGCCTTATCAAGCACCCCTTTTTCAATAGCAGTCCCATTCCTAAGATTTCACATGCTGGCCTTCCCTGCTCAGAAAACAGGTGTCCCTACTGTTTGCAGACAGCAAAGGTCCCTGCACAGAAGCCTGGGAAAGGGCACAGCTATCAAACTTTGTTCTACCTGAAGGAACAGGTAACAGAAAACTGTTGATTCAATGAATAGAACTTAATTGGCCAACACAGTAGCCAAAAGTGAGTGTTTCTTAGAATTAAAATTCCTTAAAAATTTCCCACTGATGAGAAATGCTTAGAAAAGAAAAATGCAAAAAAAAAAAATTACAATAGTCAAATGGACAGCTCTAAACAATGGAACTATTCTTTGCAGAATTCCTTTGCAAACATAACATGCATCCAAATTCATTCTTAAAAAATAGGCATCATGATTTATGACAAGCTCAGAGAGTTACCGATGAAGTTTAGCTCATGGGCACGTTATGTGTATTCTGAGAGAGACACATTTCATTGCTCTACAAAGGGCTAATATTCCAAGTCAATCAGTATGCTGTATCAGGTTTTCTGGTTCTCAGTGTTTCCACTTGTCAGCCAGTTTTTTCTTACTTAATAAAACTGGGCACATGATTTCTAATCAGATCTTTTGTGCATGAGGCCAGCGTCTCCCACCAACATGGGGCAATAAAACTGATTGCTAATAGAAAACTCAACTTTAATGGTGATGTGCAAAAATATGCAGTTAGACACCTGGCAGTTTGTTTAGCCTACAAATGATACTTGGTGTCTAGCTATATGTCATGCTCCAATTGAAATTTACTTGTCTATGGTCACTGAGAGGCAGACCCTCATTTTGCTTTACTTAGTCAATGCCAGGGTTTCTTTAATTTCTTCTTGTCAAATCAGTACCCGGCAAGTTCTTGTCATGCTAGTATATCTATGTCCATCTGCATTCTACAGTGAAGAGAAAGACTCCATTCTCTGCTCTGAACTTAGCTCTTAAAAAGTTGGCTGGTATGTGCTTTACTGTAATGAAATAAAGGCATTCAGGAAGGCCACCGTATTGACAGCCGGAAGATCCAGTCGGCCAGCAGTTCCCTGCAGCTCCCTGCCAGCCTGTAGTTGGGCTCAGAGATGGGTGCTGGCCTGCAGGGTGGGTAGGAAGCAATTGATAAACGCATGCCTTTGCTTCCGGCCCTCTACAGCACCAGCTTTGTTCTATCTACAGATGATTAAATGGTCTACAGGGCAATTATGTAGTGGAGGAAGGAACAGCCAACTCTCTCCAGGTTTCCTCAATCAGCATGATTGAATTTCTCAAAGGCAGGCAGCAGTAGCAGAAGCTGTTTCAATGACTTTTCCTGGAAAATGTTCGGCAGCTCAGAATCAAGTCTTTCATTTAACTACTTGCTGTTTCATTTTATTATGTGCAAATTGTGGCTTAATAGATTTACAATCGCTATAAACGCTCAACAGTTAGGGTAGCCCAAGTGGCTAATGCTTATTAAAATGACTAATACCAACCCAGGAAAAGTGAGAGTTGCAAATTCCAGCCGGAAGTGGAATATATTTTAACAAATAGTATGTTGGCATCCTACGCTAGCCTAGTCAAGGGGTAATGATTTTATTGCCCCTTAAAAATGATAAAAAATACTACAAGGTGTTCACTTTGTGGAGTTATTGGGGAATGGAAGAAACCCTTGAAAAATGTCAAATAATTATTTGTCACACTAAAAGATAAAGTGCTATTATAATATTCATTTAGAAATGTATATAGTAAGTAAATAAGCATATAGATACAAGGTTTATAATGGTTAAAAAATCAGTGGGTATTAGGATTTCTTTATTCTCTGTACAAAAAAGTAGCAGTAAAACAAGACCAAAAAATGTCATACTTGAAGTCCAATACACTAATTACTATTTTTGTTTCACCACAGGTTTCTATTACCATTGATCATTATCAGACCAGAAATCTCAATTGTTAAGTGTCACTTACCTAATATGAATGGTGTTTACAGATAAGTTGGAAAAAATTCACTATTCAAGTGAAACTTTTGAAAATAGTTTATTTCAAACTGTGCAATTCATTTGGATGACTGGTTTATAAAAGGAATCACTGACAAGGTGCTATAATACCAACATTCAGTTTCTAAGGCACAACGATTTGATATTTGACCTTGGACTCTGACTTAGGCTCCACTTTGGAACTAAGGGACTCAGGTTTCTCATCTGTTAAATGGAATGATAACTTTCCTGATTGGTTAATGCCACTTCAAAAAGAAAAAGTGAAATAGCTTTAATGAAGAAACAAAATAATATACAAATGGGAGCATTTTACACATTAATGTAATGATAACACTGTCAAAAACAGGTCATTGTATGAATTATACTGGTTGTCTAAGCTGATTAGTTGTCAATCATTAAAGGAATTTACAAGGATTTGTATCATGACACTAAAATGTGGTCACAAGATAAAGGATATAAACAATTTAATGTGATAAAGGCTTTTACATTACAACTTAAGTTTTCAAGAGAATCGCATAAGGAATGGCATATACTCATGATTCTGTAATGACATGCAACCATTCTGAATGTGAGAAGCTAGTGTTCACAGCCTACTGACTGACTGTTCAAACCCAGGGATAGCTAATCGAACTATTTCATGACCAGAAGACTAAAATGAGTTCAAATTTTATATGATTTGCACACAAATCAGCAGACACTGAATAATAGAAATGCTGTATAGAGTCTTCACCAGGATAATATAATTTCTCTTGGTATCATTTAGATTAAGAATCTTTTCACCATAGTGCCTTAGATTTTATAATAAAACCTATGGTTAAACACTAATTTTAGGAATCTGCATTTAAGCCACTGATTTAAATAAAATAGTCTTTAAATATGTAAATAGTATATTTTTACTAGAGAGTGATTTTGTTAACTAATTTATTTTTCCAAAGGAATCAACTTAATATATTAAAGACTGGATTAAATAATCAGCAAATTATTCTAGCTGCCAATTGTCTATTTCAACTTGAGCTGAAGCTATAGAAGATGGAAAAGGATATGAAATTTAAGTTAATTTGATTCCCACTTTTTTGAAATTGGTCAGACTTGAAGCAGTAGGGAAAATATGTCAGGCACAGAATGTAAAACTTATTTTAACAAATGTAAAGCCATTGCCATACTTATCTAAAGAGAGTTGATATCCTGTAATTCATCTGGAAATAATAAGATGAATACAGACAGAACACAAAAGGGGCAATGAAACGATTTTTAAAAGTTTGGTTAATATATGTATTAAAGAAAAAAGCATATTAAAAGAGAAATATATAAATGTTTGCTGAGGAATTTACCTTATCCATTGTTCATAACCCCCCCGAAATGAACTCAAAATATTTTGTAATGCCTGCATATAATTTTGTTTACAAATTTCCCATCTTCCTTAAATCAAAGGAATATATACTTATTCACGAGTAACATCATTTGGGGAAAATTTCTTTATGACTTGCTCTAGAAATAACATCTGTTTTGTATAATGTAGATAAGGGAACAGTCTTTAGTTCATCCATCCACACAGCTACTTAAAGTGTAAGAATATATAAAGTATAATGTGATTTGCTGTATTTTTGTTGTGAAACATAATATTAAAATGGTTCAGAAGCACCCAAATACAATTTTAAAATTGCATAGACTTCTACACTTCATTAACAAACTACAGATGTATAGATAATAAGGCTCTTTATTGGGGACTATGTTATGCAGCTGTTAGCATGATGCAGTAAAGAAGGCCATTTGCAAATCTCATCAATAGTTCTACCATTTTCCACCACTAGAATGAAAAGTGATAATGTATAGATCTCACAGTCATTAAGAACTTTCTGTTATTCCTTTAGGATTAATTTGCGTTGACCCAGAATTTTGTATTTGCTTAACACAAGCTGTGGGTTACTTTGATGTTATCTGCTTCTATAAACAGTAATATACAGTCCTCTCCTGGGCTAAAACAGCTCTTATTCCAGTGAGAATTGACGGTATTAATCATTCTGAAGTCCAAGAGTGCCGATCATAAATTGTACGTGGGGCCCTCACTTAGACCCTCATGGGACTCCCATTCATCAGCAATTCCTCTTTTCCACCTGGACATAATGCATAGAAAGAGTAATTTATCTCCAGACTTGGGCTCTGTGATCTTCTTGATGTCTTAGTGACATGAAAACTGTTTTGTCAACAAATAAATATTTATTCTTCTATCTTTTGAAATAAAGATCTAAATTATCTGTCATTTCTAAAGTCTGATTCCCTCAAGTGGCCAGAATGGAAAATGCATGTCTTTTCTCTAAGTTTTATGTACACAGATGAAAGGGAATCATTTTCCAACAACGTTCAAATAAAAGCAACGTTCAAATAGTAGTATCTTTAAATCATGACCAAGAAATCAACACTGAATTATTTTTACTGTACATTAATCTAAAAATGTTAGCCCACAACTTATGAACTGTCGGTCTGGAAAAATGTCTAGGGATCAGTATTTTCTAAAATGCAAACCTGCAAAGATCTGCAGAAATATTTAAATAAAAACTGAAAAAATAAAACTCAACTCACGAAAAATACAAATAAAAACTTCAACAACCAACTCCATTGCATAGATGATATTAGCAAAGTCTCTGCCCCTACTAAGGTCTGTCACCAAATCTGAGAAATGAATTGGGCTAGTATTTCATTTTTAGGGGAAAACATTTTCATAAAGTATGGAAGATGAGAAGCAACAGAAACAATAACAAGATATTTAGGGACTAGGATGAAGCCTGTAATTTCAGAAAGCGTTCCTTTCTCCCTATGACCTGATTTTGCAACTCCATAAGCAAAAGAAGGCAAAGGAATGTACACAGACTTGAATTCTTGAATGCAGAAATATTTCTGCAACATCCTAACTTCACTCTAAATTTGGATTTGTAAATTACAAAACATTTGTCATAGTTTCACTGCGAACATGTTGTTTTAAAATTTGCTGGACCCTAACTTATCAGTGTATGAGCTTATTTTATATAAAGCATCCTAAAATCCAATGCTCAAAATGCCAAAACAATAAAAACATAAGTAAATCTTCACAGTGAGCCAAAAGGATCCAATCTAGGAAGAAAAACCTAAAAGATTTTTGCCAGAGTATAAACAGAAACAAACATTTTGCAAATCCAATTTTTTTTTATTTTACTCAAACTATCAATTTCAAAACTTTTATTTTTAATGTGGTCCAAAAAATAAAGTATGAAAATATGTAATTCTCTGATCATTTTATAGACTGCTATTTGACAGACTTCTGTTGTTTACTTTGTGAATTATTACTGCCAGTGCTCAACTCTCTTTGTATTACTGTAGCTTCTCATTAGAAGCACTGAAGGATTCTTGTTCCTGTGGAAATATGTGTCTGAGTTCACCATTTACATACCATTTTGTTCATCTAGTTGAACACTGAGTTAACAGTGAATATAGTATAACTCAAGTATCCTTGTTTCTATGTAGTCTCTGTTCCCTACATGGTGTCATCTGAACGCTAGAGAGAATCAATTATCTCTCCTAAAGAGGGTCTATGGTATTTGACAGTCTATTGGTAGAGATGTCTCCTTTTGGATTCTCTTCTTTCACACTGCTTGTACAAAGTATAACTCCTGGGAAGTACAACACTTCTTATTACTGTATCCCAGATGCTGTAGTGAAGGAGAAAAGAAAGGAGTACTAGAATATGCATGACCTTTTCACAGGTCTGAGAGTGCTTCCCACGCTTAACCCCTCTCTTCCTGCTCTTCAGATTGCTGCCTCCTTACTATCCTACATGCATCTAAACATCTCACAGTTATCTTCCACCTTTCTCTGCACACACACACACGAAGACAGACATTCAAGTGTGCTCCATTTTTAGTGGACTTACCGTCATCCCAGGCCCTTTCATAGTTCTTACATCATTGCCTGTTTCTTTGTGTATGATTACTTCTTTTTCAGTCTGCCATTTTTACTGATTAAACTCCTATGCATCCTTTAAGACCCAGTTCAAGTGACACTATCAGGGAAATCTTTCTAATACATTAATTTAATATTTACTCAACAGATATTTATTGAGTAACTTCTAGGTACCAAGGATGTCAGGGGTGAAGGTTGTTGTGTGTCAATGTTAAGGGAGAGAGTTTCTTGTAGTCATGAGCAGAGTGACTGGGTCCACTGAAAAAGTGAGACAGATTTTTCTGCCCAGGTAATGTTTGTGCTGAGAGCTGAAGGACAGATTTAAATTAATAGATGGTGACAAAGGGGGAGTGAGGGTTCTAAACAAAGGAAAAAGCATGCACAAATGTTTGGGTGGGAGAGGCTACTGCAAGGAGCAGAACGAAAATATGACTGTTGAGTGAGGCAATTATTTCTTAATACATCATCAAAAACATGAAATAAAAGGGGGAAAATAGAGAAGTTAGATATAATAAGAATGGATACCTTTTTTTCACTTCAAAAGATATCATGAAGAAAAGGACAACCCATAGGATGGGAAAAAATAGTTGCAAGTCATATATCTGGAAAGTGATTTGTATGTAAATATAGAGAGAATTATTACAATTCAAAAGTTAGTAGACAAATTAATTAAAAAGGATCAGGTGACACTGACAGTTTTCTTAGGAAGACATGCAAATGTCCAAATGAAGCCATGACCCCCATATGGGCAGTGTATTTGTAAAAGATGGCCTAAATAGGAAAAGGGTACTGACCTAAACAGGATAAGAGTATTTTTTACTTTGTTGCAAATTCCAGGTGTGGACCCTAGAGGAGAGAATATATCACCTGGAGAGCATATAGAGGAAAATTGGAGCTTTTGGCTTTTAGGAGGAAGAGAAACAGAGAGAGAAAGAAAAAAGGCAAGGAGCAGAGACTAAAGATAGACTTTGGGGAGAGGAAAAATGAGAATGGTGTGCTGGTAGTCTGAGTGACCAGGCTGGGCAGAAGCCCTCTGGAACAGCGAGCTGGTGGTGGCAAGGAGCCATGGAAGCTGGCAGAAGAGTGACTGGAGTGGAGAGTGTGGTACCACAGCAAGGTGGCACAGTGAGCTGGTACCTGGAGATGGGCAGGGATTTGGAAAGCTGATTTGTGCATTAGCAATTGTGGAAAAGTTTGAAAAACTTTGGAGAAGCTGAGTTTGGAACACTGGAGAGAGAAGCAGCAAAGAGAAGATGCTGAAGAAAGACTGAAATTTGCAGAGTGCCTGCCTCAGGTTTGGAGGGGCAAAGGGGCACTATATTGAACATGTGTTTGAGACTTTTGGACTAAATGGTGACTGGGGTAAGGTAGCTACCACTTGTAGTATTGATGACTTTTTGTTTTCCCTATTGAATCCTGTTGAATTCCTTTGTTAATAAACGCTGTTGTTAAACTGCATTTGAGTAGCAACTGCTATGCATGGGTGGTACGAATCTGAGGGAACCTGGGTGGCAAAAGCCACATTTTAAATGTGACTGGTGGCCACTGCCCTTTTTTGACCTGATATCACAATAAGCACATGAAAGATGTTAAATGTCATTGGTCAGTAGGAAGATGCATATAAATACAAATTACGTGCACTAGGATGAGTATAACAGACAGTAACAAGTGTTAAATTTTATACATTGCTTAAGGAAATATAAGAAATTGTGGGTCTATGGTAGAAAGCAGTTTTTCATGAAAAGTTAAAACACTTTTCATATGACATATGACCCAGAGCTCCCATTCCTTGTACATACCTAGGAGCAGTGACAGTATATGTTCATACAAAGTCTAGTTCTTGACTGTTTTAGTAACTTTTCACAATACCCTCCTCCCACCCACAGAAACAACCCAATATCCACCAACTGAGAAATGTACAAAATGTGGTCTAGTTAAACCAGAGTACAATTCTACAATAAAAAGGGTACTAGTATATGCTTACAACAGGGATGAAGCCCAGTGAAAGGAGGCAGTCGCAAAAATATGATTATTTACATGAAATATCCAGGAAAGACAAATTTATAGAGATGGAAAGTACATTAGTGGTTGCTCTGGACTGGGGGTTGGGAGTGAGGAATGAAAATGGATATGAGGTTTCCTTTTGGGGTAAAGGAAATGAACTAAACTTAGATTCATAACTCTGCAAATATACTAGAATTTTTTTTAATAGCACATTGAAAACAAGTGCACAGTGATTTTTGACAGGTAAGTCATATGTAAATAAAATTATTCAGAAAAATCATAAACCTGCATAACTTGAGCCCAGAGAGTAGCAAGGGGCAAGGGCCTCAGAGTGTGTTAATGCATGATCTTACAGACCAAAGTGTTAAGGAGAGTTGTCTATACGTTCAAAGCAGTGAAGAGTCTTTTTTTCTGTGCTCCTAAGTCAATAGCCCAATTTCTTGATATGCCATATTTAGTTGTGATCTGCTCATTGTTCTACCTCAGTTTCCCCATAGGTCCCATCTCCCTACAGCACCACTTTGCATTTTAGAAGGTGGGTACGATGACTTAGTTCTTGTATTTCCAGTACCCAGAAACCTTCTAGCATTCAACAGGCTCTTAGTGTTTATAAGATGAACTATGGTGTAAAGAGTATGAAAAAAATGAGGAAAATTCAGTCTCAGGTAGATCTCTTTCGGCTATTTTGATAACTTGCTGTCTTCTATCTCAAATTTGCTGTCTTTGTCTAAACTGGAGACTCTTTATCATCATCATACTAACTGCCTTGCCCTGAATTCTTTTAGAACTAAGACTTTAGGCAATCAATAAAATTATTTGTGTTAAGAAACTACTACAGCTGTAAAAACATTGGGAAAAAATTCTAATTTTAGGTTTTTCCCAGATTTTGTGTACTTTTAACTTGAAGTCATCATATACTGTTTGTAGGTTAAATATGATTTATTAAACCAAATAAAATATTGGTAAAACTGATTATGTTACCTAAAATTTATGTTTAAAGATAGATAAAATATCAGAGTAAAGTGTCATTTTTTGAGAGGCTCATATAATTGTAATAATTCACCCCCAGGAAAAAGAGAGAGAAATAACCTTTTACCATAGAATATATAAAAAGTAAACCAGGTCAAAGTAACCTTCAATCTAAACCCTGGAGAAAATCTATGCTCTGTCTAATCAAACAAATCCATGAAAACCTGAATGATCCTAAACAAAATTACATAGTAAAGTGTTGTATAAAAGGCTATAAATAAGTAACCTATTTGAAAACTTATCGATCAGATCTATTTCCCATGATTTTATTTATCTGAATCCATTTTTTAAAAATTTGAACATATAGACATATAGCAAACAAAAGAAAATAAGTGGTATCAAATGAATGCCAAGGCACATTTCCTGTGTTCTCTTAACTATTTTGCTAGAATCTCTGATGAATCCAGACTTCTTGCAAATGGAAAATTGGAAGTCAGGGCAACATACATTACCTTAGTAGTTTACCCTGTAGTTTTTCTCTAGATTCCTGATTATTGACACAGACAAAGCCAGAGAGGCATTGAAAATAATTTGTCTAACAACCATTTCAATCAAACATTCTCGTCAATTTTTTGAACAGTCTAAATTGACCAGCTATCTACACTGACTGATTGTTTTTGCATTTGTAGCTAGGGAATAAGTATTGGCAAACTTTTTGATTTGCTAGAGCAAACTGTGCCAAAACATTTATTGTTTTAGCCAATACAATTTTCTATTTTATATAAGGAATCTGGCATTTTCAAACCTCTTCAGTAAATTTTGGAGAACTTTTTCCAATTTGTTTTTCTCATTGAGCTCTATCTACAAAATCTGCCTAATATTTTCAGATTTAAACGCTTTTCTGTAATTTGAAAGGAGAAAGAGGTAAAAATGTGTTCCTTTCATGTGCTATCACTCAAAAATAAAAGCAGATTTCTCTTAGTCTAGACTCTTACTCACAAATCAATTTTGGGAAGCATCAAACAGTAATTTAATTTCAAAAGAAAATTTCTTGGAAAATGACAAAAGTCATTATGATTGTATTGCTAAACAATTTGGAATTTGTCTATAGCATAGAGCTTTTATAAAGTCCAGGTACAACTTTAAATATTTTAACTTTAATAATTTAGATTGTAGGTATGATATAAACCATCTGCATCTTCCTGGTTGTAAGCAGCAAATTTTTTTTTTTCTCACAATTGCCTTGAACTTAAATTCTATAAGACAAAGAGTAGGGGCAACTAATCCCCCCCACCATGTATGGTAGCCATCTTTTGTAATAGAATTTGAAATAACTGTATATTGTACAAAGTTGTATAATGTGACTTTAAACTTCAATAAAGATGCTTTTAGTGCTGTTTAAACATAAATGTGTATTTTAAACTCAAGTTGCAGTTTAAATGTCAGGAAGATTTTATAAGAATACCATATTTCACATTACAGAGATTCAAAATTTTTCAGTAGTAATGAATGCTCACATTTTAGCTATTCATGTATTGAGACTAGTTCACTCACACTTGGCAATCTCTCAGGCTATTTGGTAAGACACTTTCTTGAATGAACATTTAAAAGGTGTCACTGGAATTGGTTGTAGGGCAGAGGTGACACAAATATTCATGAAATCTCTTGGCTTCTGTTCCAAGGAGGTATTAGCAAGTGAAGGGAATAGAGTTTGCACATTTAGACACCTCATTAGTAGCCAGGGAAAGAATTATTTAAAGGGAAGCCAGAATGGTACTCACCTCTGCAGCCTGAGACCACCTTCAGCAAGTAGGAGACAGTCGTATGGGGAAGGATAATGCTTATCAGGATGCAGTCAAATATTGTGGAGAACAGTTTAAGAAGAACCACTAGTGTCAGCAAATGAAGGATACATGCTGAGTCAACAAGCAGAATCAGTAGTGAGGCAAAAGTCACCAAAAATGGGAAGAAATCAGAGAAGAAGACAGCACTCAATGCTATGCTATGCAATCTCACAGCATCTTGGGGCTCCATTCCCAACCCACCCACACCCTGTTGTGTGGTTGACCAGCAGGTTTCTTCTTATGAAATACTTACAGACTTGTTCTTTCAGGTCAAATTGGAGCATGGGCTTAGCAATCCTTCTGCAAGGCTGAAATTTGTGTGCCTGTATATCCCTGGATTCTTAAAGCATGCACCTCTCTATGCCAGACACTGTAACTTTCAGGCAGGTATAGCCAACACTGTTAAGTGAAAGGTAATGTCTATTGGAAAAAACAATTCAGCGACTTTATGCGATGATGAGTTATGGGTTAATTTTAACATGTCAGGGAAAAAAATGATCTGGCCATGCACGATAGTTACTTTGACAGCTCAATGGAAGTTTAGTATATTGGTGGCTGGCAGCAGCCTGAACATGGTCAGCTGCATGAAAAGACTTGGCACACATCCGCTTCAGGAGGGGCATGGATTCTTGAAGGAGAGTTCATTCCTGACCAAACACCCCAGCAGAATTCAAGACATATATGGTTAAGGTATCCTGGTCACTGCAGAACATGGCCATTTAAGAGTAATGTTATATTGTCATTATATAGGTATGTCCACACACACATGCATATATGCATGTGTATGAACATATATGTTGAAAACATATAACATGCAGACGTGTATGCACCTATAAGTGTATATATGTGCACACATATACTCATGATTTGCCATTAGAAAATATGACAGAAATAAAATGAAAGATCATGTTAGCTCTGAAAATGTTGCAGAATATGGATACATTTACCTTTAGGAAAAGAAATACTGAAACTTCAGGGAAAAAAACCCCAAAATCCTTCAGTTCAATAAACATCTTTGAAACACCTATTATGTACAGAGCAGAGATCATGAAAAAGATACATAAAACATAGATCTTGCCACAATCTAGCAGGCCTCTCTAGAATCTAGTGAGAGGAAAAACGTATAGATGCACAAATAGATAAGAATATCTTCAGTAGAGGTGCTTGCAAAATGCTTATAAGTTATGGAGAATGCTTTTGTTCTAGAACTATTTTTGTGAATCATCAACACTGTATCTTCTCATATCTTTTCACCTTTGCACAGAAGTTCTAATGCGGCAGTAAAACTAACTGAGGCTGTCCTGTTTAGATCATCTTGGTTATTGCAAAAGAGTTTACACTCACTCATTGGAGAGGCCAAGTTTTGTAACTGAGTCTCTGATCAAGGATTTACCCTCAATCACCTCAGGAAGATGTCTGGATGTCTGATTACTGCCTCTGTTCCTCTCTGGTCTTTGTGGCATGCCTTTCTCCATGTGGTCTATGGTACTGGCCTCAGTCTTTTTTTTTTTTTTTTTTTTTTTGAAATTGGGTCTCACTATTTTTACTCATGGAACCACAGGCTCAGGTTGCTCGTGGTACCACAAACTCAAGCAATCCCCAGCCTCAGTCTCCCAGGTAGCTGGAATTATAGGTGCGTACCATCACACCCAGCTGTTTTTTTTGGGGGGACTAAGTCTCTCTGTGTTGCCCCGGGCGGGACTTGAACTGAGATTTCCAGGCCCTGCCGTGACTCCATAGGCTGTCACTTATAGGCACACACCACCATACCAGGCCTTGGCCTCTGTCTTACAGGATGCGCAGCTCCTGTACTTGGTCTCCTCTTCCCAAGGGCAGTGGAAGCATCTGCTGTCTGAGGACTGTGCTGCAGCCAGGAGCTCTCATACTCTGCACTCTGCTCTTCTCTCCTACCACACCCTGTGTGCAGGGGAATGCTCTTCTGGACTCTCCCCTAAACTGAATCTAAGGTACCATGGTTGGAGACGGACATATTGGGCACTCTCAAAGAAAATACAACCCCCTTTCATATTTCCTTTATTACAACCACCTCACAAAGGAAACAGAAATAACGTGAGATGACCTTCTCCAAGAATTCTAGGTGGGAGGCAGGGAAAAAGTACTCTTTTCAGTATTCTGATACAGAACTCCACTAGGGAGCTTTTTCTGTCATTTCTACAGTAAAAGTCCAGAGTTGGGTGGTAAAGAGCACACTCAGTAATAATCTGGGTTTCCTCTATCTTTATCTTCAGCCTCCTCTGTCAGTCTTAGGAGGAGTAAGAAAATTGATTTGCATCTGGTACACTCTGTTTCTAGTTTGTAGTAAAGGCTGTCTTGATATTTAAAGGAAGTGTTTGGAATGCAGGAGCACTATCTCAAGATGCAAGCTCTTACAAATTAAAAGATATTTGGCTTCAGATCTGTGAATCTTTATTTTCTCAAATATCTTTCAAATTTTTGATTACATCCATTCTCCCTTGAAGCAATAGCTTCCAAAGAGTAAGACCAAGACCCATGTATTACAACTTTCTGGTAATCTGTGTCTTTACTTGTCTGAATTATTTTATAACTCTGTTAAGTTGTAGAAAACAGGCTTTTATTAAAGAGAAATGCAAGTAAAATTTGTCTGGAGGAGGTGCTGTCAGTTAATACCTATTGACCAGTTTTGCTTCTATTAGCAACGTCATTTCAGCGTTTGTTATGGCATCTTTATGCATATGTATGGACTTGAATTCTCCTTTGTGCGAATTGTTTTTCCATTAGTCAGCCATTTCATACTTTGACATGAATTTATATTTGTGAGTGAAAATTTTAATTCAATTATTAATAATTTTATTACCATTTCATTGATATAAGAATTAAAATGTAAAAGAAAGCATCAAGTTGTCCAAGGTTAGACAATAATTAGTAGAAGCAAAATTTGATCTTAAAGGTCAAACTCTAAATCCAGGACATTAAATTCCATACCACTCTGTGGCTAATGCATAAAAAGTCTGAAATGTTTTCCTAACATCTATTATTGCAGAGACTTTCCTTGCTCAATGTATGTTCTTGGCTTCTTTGTTATAGGTTAACCGCCATTATAGCTGTGGACTTATTTCTGGTCTCAATTCTATTCCTCTGGGCTGTCTGTCTGTTTCTGTTTCAGTACTGTGTGGCCTGAACTATTATAGCTTTATAATATAGTTTGAAGACGAAGCATGATACTATCATTTCTCTTTTGTGTCAGAATTGCTTTGGCTATCTGGGGTCTTTGGGGAGTTCTATTTCTTTGAAGAATACCATTGTATATATATCTTTAAAACCTGGATAGAGACTGTGAGGAATCTGTCAATTACTTTGCGTAGGAAGGTCATTCAGACAATGTTGGTTTTTCCAAAGCAGGGAACAGGTTTCCATTTGTTTGTGTGTTCTTATATTTCTTTTAACTATGTTGTAGAGTTTTCTTTGTGTAGGTCCTTTCCTCCCTTTGTTAGATGTACTCCTAGGTATTCAAAATTTGGGGGTGTGAATGTAAATGGGTTTTCTTAATTTCTTCTTTTTCTAGATCATCATTTGCATATTAGAAGGTAACGTCTATGTTTTCTTTCTTTCTTTCTTTCTTTTTTTTTTTTGGTGTGTGTATTGATTTTATAACCTGCCACTTTGCTGAGCTGATTTTTTGGTTAGGTTTTCAGTGCAATCTTTAGGGTTCTCTGTGTATATTAGCATGGTGTCAGCAAGAAATGATAGCTTTACTTTTTCTTTCCTAATTCGGCTTCCTTCTACATCCTTGTCTTGCCCATTTGCTCTAGCTAGGGCTTCCAATACTATATTGAACAGTAATGTTGACAGTGGAATCAGATCTTAGTGGAAAAGCTTTCAGCTCACTGCTGAGAATGTTAGCTATGGGTTTGCCATATGTTTAAAAAGTTATGATAAATTCCATTTATCCCCATTTTTGAGAGATTTTATCATAAATAAATATTGATTCATATAAAATGTTTTCTTTTCCTTTTTTTTTTTTTTTTGAGACTAGATCTTGCTAATTTTGCCTGTGGAAACGCAGGCTCACATTGCCCGGGGTACCAAAGACTCAAGCAATCCCCAACCCAGCTTCCCAGGTATCTGAGATTACAGGCACGCACCATCACGCCCAGCTATATTTTTTGGAACTAGGTCTCTGCCCCCCATGAGACTCGAACCACAATCCCTGGGCCCAGCCTCGATTTACAGGTATGTGCCACCATGCCTGGCCTCAAATGTTTTCTTGACATCTATTGATATGATATCTTAAAAGTTCATGAATAAATATTATAAAAATTTCCAGAAGTTTCACATGATTTTTTAAAAAATCCATTTATCAGCACCAATTTTGTACTTGTGTTGAGATTTGACTTATGTTTTTACATTACAAGTTTAAAGCAAAAACCTGTGGAATTCATGTTATACATGAAATTTTATAGAGAGCACCAGTACCTCCAAGTTAGACAGGTATCAGAAAAATGCCTATGAGATTTCTAGACATATTCTAGTAAGATTTTTGAAGTATTTTTAATTGAAGCAACATTTCATTTTAAGTTTCAGGTGTGCATCACACAAAATCAACATGTGCTATTAAGTCCACTACTAAAATTGCATTCAAAGTAATTTTTTTATACTGTGACTTGTCTAGAAAAAAAA
>PVHY01010135.1:0-53290 GCA_004024945.1 Uropsilus gracilis
GTATCTGAATTCTCTGGCCAGATCATCATCCTTGTTTTATTTCCTTCCTTAGTACCCACCTGATAGGCACCTCCTTATTGCTGCCCCATGTCTTGCTTTTAGCAGTTGTTAGCCTTTCTGAAATGCTGCTTCCAGTATTTCACTAAATAGGAAATCAGAAAACTAAGCTGACACAATTTCTGAAATAAATAAGCACTCAGCTTTCTCACAGGCTGTTCCATGACTTGAGGGTCTAGGTGCTTCTATAGGAATTGAGGGCCCATGGGTTGCCATGGAAAGGCTTAGTGGGCCTTTCCTGATCAGATCCTGATCGCCAGGATCTGAAATGACCCAGTTTTCTGTCAGGCTGGGAGTTCTTTGAAAGTAAGAATTGTAGCTTAACCATAAAAATAATTAAAATAGTAATTATTTTTTGTGTACCTGCTCTGTACCAAGCATGGTATAAAAACTCCCAAAACTCACTTCACACACACACACACACACACACACACACACACACACACATACACATACACAAGCACTTGAAGTGGCTAGTCCAGTTATGCTTTTATAGACAAGGAAATGGAGATCAAAAACCAAAGTTACTTAGTCAGAACTATAAGGAGATTATACCTTGTTAAAGATACTACGCCACCCTGTGAATAACCTGGTTTCTGGCACTTAATAGATGCTCAGCAAAAGGTGGTGATGAGATACACATGCTTCCCACTCTCTCCACAGAGTCCAGGGCACATAGAGTGTATGGCGCAGAATATCAATTCATATGTTTATAAAATGAAAAACCTGAATCATGCCTGTCACTGCACGCGTCTCCCTCAAACAGTGCAACAAAAGGTCAAAGTGTTCGCTGTGAATTCCCAGGAACAGAACCCACTAACAAATGTATCTTGTCACTCTGCTGTCAGGAGCAAGATTTTTATCAGGAATGTTGTATTTCTGAAGACACCAGAATAATTTCCTCCTAATAAATTTCCATCTTATTCATAGAAGCTGAGATTCTGCCAGGAGCTCAGGGGCCTCAGGGGGGTAAGGCTGGGCAGCTTTGTACTGGCAGATGAGATGTGTGTGCACGTATCTGACAGACAGGCAGCCATCCAGGCACGTGGGGCTTTTAACAGAACAACGCTGAACAATCCCGTCTTGGTCCTGGGTTGCTGGCACCCTTTGGAAAGGACCGGAAACGTGGTGTTAACAGGCTTTCTTCCTTTTTAGAGGAGGAGGAAGTGGGTTGGTCTGCCTATTCACTCTAGCAAAGAGCAAAGAAAATATTTTCCTACATTCATTTCAGATTGGGTTCGTGCAAGTTCGAATCACTGCTTATGCTGCATGATTTGGGGTTTTTTACTTTTAAATTTTGGGGTGTTCTCATTAAGGCTTCATAAAACCCACTAAAAAAACCAAACCAAAACAAAACAAAAAACAAAAAACCCACTCACGAAAACACAGGCAAGGGATTTCTGAAGACCTTGGTGGTTTAATTCCTACAAAGGGTAGACAATTGGTTTAATTATCTGAATGTGGATGGCATTGCTTTAAACAGACACGAACAAGCTTTATCTCTTTTCTTTCCCCTGTTTACAGTTTCCCTCCCAATTCTTTAATAAGCAGTAGTTGAGCCTTAGATTCCTCTTTCTCCTTTTACTGATCTCAAACTATATTTAAAAACCAAATTCTTTTCTCCATTCCTCTGGGATCACCGAACAGGCTCTTCTCAACAACAGTGAATGAAGGAAAGAGAAATGGGGTGGAATCTTTTATTCCTTTCAAAAATACCGTTCCAGCCGACAAACTAATTCCATTTGTAATTCAGAGGGGCATGGCACCTTCGCCCAGAACTTTCCTGGGAAGAATGAATCACCATCTCAATGTTGCATAAAAATTAGTATCAGGCCACAAATTATTGGACCCTATTACGGTTTTAAGTAAATCAAGGTTATCTATCACTATCTCCAAGAAGCTCTAGTGCTCTGAATCCTCAAAGTGAAGAAAACCTTTAAGATTTCCTGAAATCTAATAGTAAATATGATTGGAAGAACAGGACTAGTAATTACAAACACAGCTCTATGTTCTGGTAACCCCACTTAAAAAAACTAGAAGCAAGTTGCTAGATCTTATAATTGAAGGATTTTCAGCACATTAAACAGATCATATGCTTTTGTAAATCATATATGGTGAGCTTCTCAACAATTACCTGGTTCATCAGGTCACTAGGAAATTTAGAAGATGCTGGTGTGGTGTGTGTGTGTGTGTGTGTGTGTGTGTGTGTGGACAAGCACTTGCACGTGTGTGTCCACACATGCACGGGATATTTATGTGTGTGTGCATATATGTGTGGGCATGTTTTCTGTGCATGAGTATGCATGTGTGTGTGTACTTCAAATCATGCGAACGCAATTCATATTTACTCCAGCTGCACATACCTGTACTAATGCTCCATGTGGATTTCTTCAGTAATGTGGTGTAAGCCAAATTTTACCATGTTATTTACCGTTCTCAAGCAACATGTTGGTGTTAAACTGCAGTGTTCATGCACTATTGAGGAAATCTACACATCTCTGCTCGGCATGATGACAACTTTTACCTTTCCACTTAATTTCATAAAATGTTCACCATATTTCAGCAGAAAGCTCTCTTCTTAGGACAAATGTCTTACCGGTGTTTTCAGTTCCTCCACAGAGATTCCTGGACTCCCTGACTCTGTTGTCAGTTCTTCACTGACCCCACCTAGAGGGCCATATCACTGGAGGACCATAACCCTGGAGAACCATGCCCTTCTACTCACAGCTCAAGCTTCAATATTAAGTTTATGACTGTTTGTCTCTATAGCTGCCCATTCCTAGTAATAATTATTCTAAAGGCAAAAAGAGGATGAATATAACCAAATTTCTCCTATCCTGTCCGTCTCACTTTCCCACCACCTCGCCATTCCAGAAGCCCACTCCCTCAGAAGTGGCAGCTGCCAATCCTCCCCATGTGCTGTCAGAGGAAGAGCGCTGGGCTGGGAGTGACCAGAGGGGGGTCTGAGCTCCACTT
The DNA here is from genome assembly GCA_004024945.1 of Uropsilus gracilis. Classification (NCBI taxonomy): domain Eukaryota; kingdom Metazoa; phylum Chordata; class Mammalia; order Eulipotyphla; family Talpidae; genus Uropsilus; species Uropsilus gracilis. Next base: position 3,034 of record PVHY01010135.1, read on the forward strand.
CCTGTTTGCTCTCCTGCGCATGTGCACAATGCCCTGCACCTCATTACCTTCAACCTGGGAACGCCCTTTGAAGCGGGGTGCTCCTACTAACCTCAGTTCAGATCAGGGAAGTGTGGCTCAGAGAAGTTAATTGATTTGCCTGTGGACTATCTGGGATTTTAACTCAGACACCGGAAGATCCTGCACTGTCTGCTCACCAGACCTAGTATGTTTGTAAAGTGAGATTGACAAGTTCAACTCATTTCTACATTTCTTTCCAGGTCTATTATTCTGTGGCATTCTTTCTTTTTGCTAGGTTGCTTGCCACATTTTAAAGAGGTTGCCAAAAGTGTCCTCATCCTCTGGGGAAAGCACTGTGGGCTAAACCAGTACAGTGAGAACTGCGGGGTTGCATATACACTTCCAAGTACAAGCATTAGCACAAACCTAAACAAAATTTAGAAAAAGGGGAAAAAATGCCTCACTCCCCAACTGAATCTAGTAATAGTGGGATAAAATCTGTGTTCTTATTTCTGTTTCCTGAAAATATATAACATATCATCTTACTCTTTTATATTGTTCTCTGTTACAGAATTGTGTTGTATTTTATTCATTTTACTAATTTTTAAACGCTTACAAAACTAAAAATCCAAAAAGATAAATACTTACAAAAATAAAAATCCAAAAAGTTGTTGACATTGTCCGTGGGTGATTAGAAGTCCCACATTCTTTGTGGTGTGGTTGTATCTGACTTTCATTCAACTTGTGTGACTTCTGTAATAATAAAGAGCAATAAACCAACAACAACAAAAATAAAATAAAACAAGACAACCCTAGATGGGATGTTGCCTGACTCAAATATCATTTAATAGAGCAAATACATATTGAAAATTGTGGATTATTAACAATAATAAGAAACACATATTTGGTCTTGCTACGTGCATTTTTCTAATTTGTAGTGATTTAATAGCCAAAGAACATGTAAAATAAAATGCATAAAATTAATTTTAATAACATTTCACTTAACTCAATTTATCCATAATATTGTTTCAACATTTAATCATTATAAAACACAAATTTAATGTTCTCTAAATTTAGTTTGCAGTTGATATTCATACCATTTCTCAATTTTTAAAAATCGCATCTTTTTTTTTATTGTAGTAACATTGGTATACAATATTGTATATGATATAGGGGTAGAACTTCACACCTCTTAAGATGTGTTACCATACCTGTTGATCACCAAGCATCAGCAATTCTACACCACTTCTGTACATTTCCTTCCCTTTCCCACATTTCCCCAGCCCACCTCTCATTGTCTCAGTCATATGGACTTATTTCTAGGTTTATTTTGACATAGTTTTGTCTTTTCCTTTGCTTTGTTTCTTTGTATTTCATATATGACTGAACTCATCCAGTATTTGTCTTTCTCCTTCTGAATTATTTCACTTAGTATCATCCCCTCCAGTTCCATTCATGTTGCTGCAAATGGCAAGATTTCTTTTTTAATATAGTCGAAGAGTATTCATCATGAATATTTACCACATCTATATTTGCAGTCCACCATAATTTCTAGTAAAAATAACACTCAGAAAATAGAAGCAAAAAGATGGTAATGGAAGCAATAAAGGGCTTTTCCAAGGCCCTCAATGTTCTTAAAGGGGGACTGGTTGCAACCTTGTGATTAAAAGGTTGGAATTTTGAATTCAATATTCTGGGAAGCAGGTATACCCCAAACTCCAAAGAAACAGTGGCTCCTGTTTTCAACATTTCCTGACTTCACTCAATGCATCCTTTAGTTTGCTGTTCATTTGTATTCTTTAATGTTGCAGAGGTACAGAAGAAATTTCCCCCAAACTCATCTACATTCTTCTGGGCAGGTGGAACAATCAAGTTATTATCTAATTAGCGGGAAAAAAACAAAACAAGGTATTCATTTCCTACCTGCACACCTCCACCCCCTGCACTGAAAACCCCCCATAATTTTAAACTGATGAATTTTGAGTGGGGAGTGGGTGACTGAATTCCCTGAGATGATCTAAAGTGCACAGATTCCTAAGCATTGAACTGAAGGGTATGATAATAGAGAAAGTCTGGGAGAGATCTCCTTCCAAGGTTCTCTACAGAGGATTTTTTTCTCCAGGAAGGTTAATGGCCTGAAAATGAGATTATATAGCCTATACCTTCTTTTAATTGTATAATAACTTCACAACCCACTTTTAGAATTCTGAAATTCCAACTACTCCGGAAATTGAAAGCTTTCTTCAAAACTTACTTTGCTGAAAACCTGTTCTTATGGACTTTATCCCAATTGGTGTGATGATTACCACTGTTTCCTGCAGAAGGAGAGAGACTGGAATACCAGGTGCTTCTCCATAGCTTCCATTGTGGGTGTCATGTAATATATTCCATATATACACTGACTCACCTTTCTAAAATTTCAACAGTTCTGAATTCCAAAGCACATCTGATCCTAGCATCTTGGCGGAGAGCTTAGTGGCCTGTTCCTAACTCCACATGTGATGCTATTTAAACCTTATAAAAGAATGCAGCTAAATCTTGTACATTCAATGCTCTTTCTTGGTTTCCTGACTAAGGTTAACCCTTCATGATATGTGGTGTATTGGATTTTTCTGAGTTGTGTAGAGCACATGCTTCTCAGGTAGGCTCTAGGGAGTGACTATGAACAAAGAAAAATATGACTAGTGAAAAATAATTGCCAAACAAACCACCTTTTTTTCCATCTCTCCACAGAAAATAATCTTGCACTTCAAATCAGAACCATACTGTATGCTCTTAAATACTCAGTAGAACTTGGAGATAGTATGGCTTGATTCCAGACCACCACAATAAAGAAAGTAGTGCAATAAAGTGAGTCATAAGAATCTTTGGCTTCTCGGTTCATACATAAGTTATGTTTACACTATACTGTAGTCTACAGATTGTGCAATAATGCTATATCTAAAAAAGACCATGTACAACATTTAATTAAAGTACTTTATTGTTGAAAAGGCTAATTATCATCTGATCCTTCAGTGAGCTGTAATAATTTTGCTAGTGGGGGTCTTGCCTCAATGTGGGTGAATGCTTATGGATCAGGACTGTGGCTGCTGAAGATTGGGGTGGCTATCATAATTTCTTAAAATAAGACAATGAAGTTGACCATGTAGATTCATTCTTCTTTTCATGAAAGATTTCTCTGTAGCAGCAATGTTATTTGATAGCATTTTACCCTCAGTAGAAAATGAAGTTGGGGCAGGGCAGTAAAAAAAAAAAAAAAGGGGGGGGGACAAAAATGTGAAACAAGAGTCAATCAAATTCAATGAACAAAAAATGCATTTCTAAAATGCATCATAAATGAACACTCAATACAAGGTGTCCAAAGGACAAGAGATTTGGGGGGAAAGGAGTAGTGACATTAAAGAGAAAAATAACTATAGAACTTTGTGACATCTATTGGATACTAGGCAATTTTTTTAAAAATTAAATTTAATTTTAGAAATAATAAAAAAAAGAAACTGGAGTTGATTCTCTACAATCCTGTCCCCACTTTAGCAACTACATTTATGTCATAGTATAAATACTTCATTATCATTTCAACAATGTTCACAGCATCTTCACTAGAAATTTTAAGAAACCGCTTCTGTTTCAGTCATAAGAAGCAACTCATTCTCCCTAAAACTTGATCTAGTAATTCAGTCATACCTTCAGTGCCACTTTTAGTTCTCTTCTGACTTCCTCTACTGAAGTTTTGAACCCCTCAAATACATCCATGGGAGTTGAAATTAACATCTCCCAAACTCTTATTAATGTCAATATTGTGGCTTCTTTTAATGAGTCATAAATGATCTTAATGGTATCTTTCCATTTCTTTCCAAAAGATTTCTATCTGTTTTTTCCCAGATTCATCAGATGAATCATCACCTATGGGAATATTAGAAAATGTATTTAATAAATAAAACTGAATTACTCCTTGATCCATGAACTACAGGATGAATGCTATGTTAGTTAGCAAGAAAACCATATTAATATCTTTATAATTCTCTACCAGTGTTCTTGGGTGATAAGATAGATTGTCAGTGAACAGTGAGATTTTGAAAGGAATCTTTTTTTCTGAGTAGTAGCTCTCAATAGTGGGCTTAAAACATTCATTAAACCATGTTGTAAACAGATGTGCCATCATCTAGGCTTTGCTGTTTCACTTACAAAGCTCAAGTGGAGTAGAATAAGCATAATTCGTAAGGACTCTAGGATTTCTGGAATCATAAAGGAGCACTGCCTCCAACTTCCAGTCATCAGTAGTAGTATTATTCCCTAAAAGCAGAGTGAGTCTGTCCTCTAAATCTTTGTAGCCAGGCATTAACGTCTCCTCTCCAGTTATAAAAGTCTCAAGTGGAAGATCATTCCAATATAAAACTACTATATCTACACTGAAAATCTGTCATTACTGTAGCCATGATCATGCATAGGTCTTTGGGACAACTTGTGTAGCTTCCCCATCAGCACTGGCTGCTTCACCTGGCACTTTCATGCCATGGCGAGGGCTTCACTACTTCTTCCCTTAAATCCCATACACTGACTTCTGCTGGCTTGAAATTTTTCTTCTGTAGCTTCTTCTACTCTCAGCCTTCATAGAATTGAAGAGTTAGCACCTTCCTCTGCATTAGGTTTTATAATCCCAAGTCTAGGGTGCGAGGCTGATAATAGGAGTCACTTGAGTCAGAGGGTTTGAGACCTGCACAGGGCAACACAGCAAGACCTAGTCTCAAAAAATACCTGGGCATGGTGGTGTGTGCCTGTGATCCCAGCTACCTGGGAAGCTGATGCTAGGGGGATCGCTTGAGTCTAGGGTACTCTGGGCAACGAGAGTCTATGGCTCCCCGGGCAACATAGCAAGACCTAGCCTCAAAAAACAACAACAAAAAAACCCCAACAAACTGAAGAGTTAGTGCCTTGCTCTGGATTAGGCTTTGGTTCAAGGAAATGTTACAGTAGATTTGATCTGCTATCTAGATTATCTAAAACCTTGTCTATATCAAGCAATAAGACTGTCACTTTTTAGTATTTATGTGTCTGCTGGAATAGCACTTTTAATTTCCTTTAAGAACTTTGCTTTGTATTCATAATTTGATTAAATGTTTATCCCAGGTTGACTTGGTTTATTTAGGCTTAGCTCAGTTTTCCTCACTTGGTTTAGTCATTTTCACTTTTGGTTCGAAGTAAGAAAGGACCATTCCTTTCTTGCAAACACTTAGAAGCCAATGTAAGGTTATGAATGGGCCTAACTCAGTATTACTATGTCTCAGAGAGCAGGGATATCTGAGGTGGTGGGGGTTGGGGGGAGAGAAAGAGAAACTGGTTAGGGAAGCATTCAACACACACACAGAGACAATGTTTTTCAGTTAAGTTTGCTATCTTTTGAAGAGAGGGCTCTCAAAACCATTACAATAATAAACAACGGAGATTACTAATCATTAAACAGTGATCACTGGTCACCATAATACATCAATAATGATTAAAAAAGTGACATATTCCAAGAGTCACCAAAATGTCATAGACATGAAATGAGTACCTGCTATTGAGAAAATGGCACCAATAGACTTGCTTGTTATGGGGTTGCCACAATGTTCCATATTAAAAATGCAATATCTGCAAAGTGCAATACAGTGAAGAACAGTTTGCCTGTTCTGCCTGGATGGTTTTCTCTTATACATGGACAGGACACACACATGGTATAACAGTGCTGGGTATATTTTTATGGATAGGTGCTCTGACCTTCATAGACATAAATAACCCTGATGATTACATTCACTAGGATACCAGAAAGCATATCAAGAAGAGAAATGACTTTAAGCATCCTAACTTGGATGAATGAGTCTCTTCTATCAAATATTTATTTTTTCACCTTGTAACACAAATGATGTGGTAGAAGAAAGACGCTTCTGGGATGGGATGAATATAAGACAGGTTGTGAAGGAGAATTAGGCATTCATCTTAGAACAAAAATCTTTAATGAAATTGAGATAGCAAATAATTAGGTGCGTTGTCTTATCAGATCACCAACCCACCAAAATAATTTTTAGTCTCAGGCATAGATTTAGTTATAACTACCCTTCTGCTTTCCTTAGTGCTTTTTCTGTCAATCAGTCAGCACAGACTTTTTTATAGTAAACAAAGATCCAGTTTAAATTTTGAAATCAGCCTCGGAGAGTGCTATAGATTGTATGTTTCTTATATCAAAGCCCTGATCCTTAAGGTGGCCAAAACCCCTAGGAGGTCATTAAGTTTAGATGTGGTCATGAGGGTGGGATTCGTGCCCTTATAGGAAAAGGGTGATCACAATCCTCTCTATCATGGGAAAACAGAAAGATGGCAGCATCTGCAAGAGGGGCTCTTGCTAGGAACTGCATGTACCTTGATCTTGGACTTTCTGTCCAGAATATGGGAAAGAAATATCTGCTGCTTAAACCACCTCATATAAGGCATTTTCTTATAGCAGCCCCAGTTGACTATGACAGGAAACTTATTGTCAAGAAAAGACATACTGATTTTCAAAGAGCCAGATTTGGCAATGTGATTTCTTGAGTTAGTTAATTTGGTGTTTTCTTTGATGCTGAATACCAAACTGTATACAACACACCAACTGGAAACAAATATGCAAGCAAACATAAAACAAATATTCTCTCATAACTCTACTTCTGTGTCTTCAGATTTATTGGTTTTCTTCGGATTTACAAACTGTGAGTCCTCCAGAACTTGACTTAAATATACAACCTCAAAGCCCAACTCAGTTACAATAGTTCAGGAGCAGAATTGTGATGAGACAAGGATCCAAGGATGAGAGAAGGCATCTGAGGCATATTAGGAGAGTGGATTTCTAAAGAAAGAGGCTAAGAGGAAGGACACGGCTCTGAGACCTAAATTTTGTGGGTTCTGGAGACAGTTAGTCAAACCCTCTGGGTAATTTCCTCACATTTGAATATGAGATCTTTGTGTTGGTGGGAGAATTATGCAGGCGCACGTATATAACACATTGAACAATGAGCTATAAGTAAAAACTCAATAAATTATAGCTTTATCATATCCCCTGGTATCCCAATCTTGCCTACTCCCCATACCCTCTGTCTTATACTTTTATCATCAAAGACATGATAAATCAGAGTTTCAGGCTTAGGTTTGGGGGTATGCACAGGGCTCTTCCCATGATTCTCACAGAAAATCTCACAATTAAAAACTAAAACTAAAATGTTCACTCTTCGGATTTTATTTTAACCAGCTCTCAACTTTTTTTTTTATATATCTTTGCTCTTCAGAAACCCTGCAGCTGATGGCAGGGAAGTCAGCCAAGCAGCCTTTAGATGTCTCTGATTCTTGAATTTTCCACTGCTTATTAAAATTCTATCTCACCCATAGACTGATCCCACAGGCCCCCGACTGCAAAGACTGCAGAGAAGAACTCGCTCTAGTTTTATTCGTTTGTTCATCAAACATTTATTGAGCATCTTGTACATGTCAGGCACTGTGTTAGGCTCTGGGCTGGCTGGGTGGACTAGACAGTGTTTCTATTATGGGCAAGCTCACAGTCTAGAGGATATTTTATGCAGATGCATAAAAAAATAATTATCACACAGTGAAGAAAATGCAAGGAATAGGGTTTACCAGAAAGTAGAGAGGGGTGGACTTGTTGCCCCTAAAGCTCACACAGAAGAGGTAAGAAGAAAGCTGCAGCCATCACAATGTCTACTACTCATAAGACCAGGAGAAGCAAGACTTGCCAAAGCCCCTGTCTCATTCAAGGAGACTTCTAAGAATGCAGGCTCCCTTCCTCCTCCCTTATTGCCATTTATTACAATTATGCTCACCTGTCCCTTTCCTCCACTACTCAGGGCAGTGTCTGCTCATAAATACTCCCTATTGGCTGATTATACCCACCCTCCCACCATCTATAAGACATTTTGATCCCCAGAACTTTGTATTTGGAGACAGAGTTTGAAATAGATAATTAAGAAAAATAAGCTCATTAGAATTGACCCTAATGCAATTTGACTGGTATCTTTATAATATAAGTGGCATTTAAAAAAAATTTTTTTAATTGTATTTTTTAAATAGCAGCAGCATTGTTTTGTGACACTGTGGATGATTTAGGGGTACAGGTTCATACATTCTCACACATTCTGATCTATATATTACCATATTATGCCTACTGCCCCTATACCCACAGTCCCTTGGGTCCCCTACACCTTCTTAATCTGTGTTTTTTCAGATCCAAGTGATAACAATGCCTATGTTTTTTTCAATGATTATCACTGCCTATATTGGGATCCCGGCTTCATACCCACAGTCCATTGGGCCCCTCTCCCTATTGTCTCCTCCTTCCCCCCTCAACTACCCCAATTCTACGGCCAGATTTCCATGGTCTGTTTGGATTTAGCATTCTCTGTTCCTTTGTCTTGTGTCTGTATATTTCACATGGGGTGAAATGATCCTGTATTTGTCTTTCTCCTTTTGACTTACTTTGCTTAGTGTCATCCCCTCCAGCTCTGCCCACATCTGTTACAGATGGCAAGACGTAGAGTTTGTCTACACACAGGCACAAAGGAAGACCACGTGCAGAAGCTGAGAAGACAGTCACTTGCAAGGAAGAATAGAAGTCTCAGAAGAAAGCCGGCTTCTGGCCCTGCCATCTTAGATGTCTGACTGATCAAATTGTATGAAAATTAATTTCTGTTATTTAAGCAGCCTAGCCTGTGATACTTTGATATGGCAGCCCTGGCAAACTAATGTGATGTTCAAATATTACTTACTGAATTAATAATTGCTGTTGTTTGTACGGCAACTGCAATATCTCTGTATGTTTATATTTCTGCATTTCTGTATGTCCAGATCTATCTGTATCTCTATCATCTCTACCTCCACTTCTATCTCTGTTATAGTTATTTCTGCCACAACCTCTCTCTATCTCTGTCTTTATCTCCTTGCCCTGTAGCCAACATGTGGAGTTCTGGAAGGTGGTTACCTTTAAGTACCACATGGGAAGTGCTCAATGGATATGAGTTTGATGATTTATATTAACTCATTTCCAAGCATCAGATGGAACGTTTGCTTTTGCTCCGTATTGGTCCCATGATTTAATCACAGTAGACAAAAGAGCCAGGGGAGGAGTAGAAATTCATATTTACTATCATTCCCCTAAGGCCATTTGCCAGGTTAGGAACTTCAATCTAAACCTCACCATGACTGGAGGGCAATCTGATGGTCCACATTTCATAGATGGTGAAACTGAGACTCCAGGAGTGTTAGTATATAATATCCCACTATGGATTCAATGGCATGGGATTAAATATCAGTGTTTAAACAGCACTTTTCATTAAACACTGTTATATCTGTTATCTCAACAACTCCTCTCAGCAATTCCATGAGTCACAAAACCTAAGTGACTTGCCCAGGGTAAAGTATACTTGCTTAATTAAAAATAAATCAATTCTGCTCTAGGAAATAGAAATCAAGTATAGAAGCATGGACCTTATGACATGTTAGACATAAGGTAAGCAGAATGCATGTGTATTAAATGAAACAAAATAATGAAACAATACATTCTGTGTGGAAAGTGATGGAATGATCCAGTTGTAAGCTACAATCATGCCAAACTTCATTCTCAATAAATTGCATGGTATCCCACACATGCCTGCCCCAGTGGTAATCTCATTATGATCCTATCCTGGCTCCAGTGTGCTCTGCCTGAGAGATACAGATAAACCTATAGCCATTCGGCAGATTATGAGCAAATGACAGACCTTGTCCAGAGAGACTTGCCTTGTCATTCTCCAGTAGGTCAAGGGTTGGTTCCAGGTAATAGCCTCTTCTTGTCCCCCAAGTCACATCATTTGTGGGGAAGTTTGGAGAAGGGCTGAGGAAATGAATAAGAAAAGGGAGAAGATCTGAAAATTCACTAACCCAGATACGGGGGCATAGATGTTCAGCTCATGCCCCTTATCCTAAGTGGCTAAACTAGCCCCTCTCTTCAGCGATGCATCCTAATAAAGTTTTATTGGAACACAGTTTGCTCATTCATTGACACATGGTCTGTTCTTACTTTGGCGCTTTGGCTCCAGCTGGGCAAAGTTAAATAGATGTGACTGAGACAGTAAAACCCAGGAGACAATCAATATTTACTGGTTCTTTTAAAAACAGCTTATCAATGCCTTCCCTTTTCTCTCTGAAACTTCCCTGAGTCAAATATTTCCCATTGTCATTCACCTCAATCACTCATTCAGCAAATATTTGTTGAGTATCTACTATGTGCCAAGAAAGTGACCTGTGGGCTAAGTTTCTTTAGCACAAAACCAAAATAAACAAGGTGTCTGCACACCCGGACAGTCTAGCTTCAGTTGATTTGCACTTGAGGCACGTGTTGCCTGCAACTCTCTCTTCCCAGAGGTCTGTGAGATTCCCTATCTCTTCTGTCTCTGTTCAAGTGGGACCTCCTTTAGAAGTATCCTCTGCCTAAAGCCACCCAATATGGTGCCCTGCACCTTCCCCATTTTCATTACTTTATTTCTCTTATTATTTCATCCACCTGCCATATTATTCATTTGTTCCTCACCATTAGAACAAAAAATATTGGAGTTTTGCTTGCTTTTCACCTCACCCATCTCCAAGATTCCAGACTAGTTGAGCTGCCTGTACTGCTTTGAGCCAAGTGAAAAAGAATGCAAGCACAGAGGGTATTAACTAAGGAATGTGGTGTATAACTTTAGACAGAATCCAAATGTAACATGTATTTAAATTCACAGCTTTCCCAATAAGCCAGAGCTCTGGAGACCAAGAGCAAGAAGACTTGGAGTTGAGTCCTGGCTCCAACTCCAGCGCTTGATTTTACCACATCCACCTAGTTCTCCATTTCTTATTTGACAACTGTATCTTTGGGCTTGTCTAAGATGTTAAAAATCCTTCTATGTCTTGTCCACCCCTAGATAGCCTGCTCTGGAGACAGAATCCTTATACTTATTGCTCAGGGGAGGCAGAGGGTGTTAGAATGTGCAACACACACCCAATTACATTTTGATAGCAGACATATTCTTCTCACATTCAGTTCATCTTGCTGACTTTGAGACTGGCATTTCATTCATTGCCTTTGCCAAGACTTTACACCTGTGCTGGAGGGATCAAAAGCATCTCTTCCCCCTGGGCTATGATGTGAGAGAGTCTATGAGGAACCCAGAAGTTCATGCAGCACACAGTGAGTCCTCAGGGACTATTAAGATTGTTCACTGTTGAAGTATACAACCCAACCTCCTACCACATCAACTCACCCCTTTCTGCTGCTCACATCTCAAATCCTCCTTCAATTTTTGAATACACAGTAACTTCACCCTTTCTTTAGTTTTCCACTTCTCATCCACACCCCCAGGCTTTCCTCCCCAAGAGGTTAATCCAAGAATTTTCCCAATTAAATCAAGTTCCCCATAAGACAGATTCTAACACCAGCTGTTAATAATGCCTTTGTCCACCCAGCTCCATAAACATTTTGTAACAGCTATTGTTCTTGCATGAACATCTCAGCTTTACTATATAAGATCTGACTTCAGCTTTAAGTATCAGAAGAAAGATAAAACCCCTTAATCTGGGGGATCGCATCTGAATCACTTCCTCCTTTTCTGGAGATGCAGAGAGAAACCTGAATTCTCACTGAATATGGAAGCTCAGCCAGCATTCTTGAGAAGCCAGATTGCCACCTGGATGCTTGGTGACCTTGGGAGAAGTGGGGGCAGCTGCTGAATATGCAAAAACAAACACTGTTGTTGGAGGACATTTCAGCTGGATGCTTGCATTTTTTTAATTAAATTATTTCTATTGATTGGTTTACTGCACTGAATATGGCCTACGGGCATCGGGTGCTGCTTCCTTTAAAGGTATGTTACCACACCATGCCCAGCACCAAAGTCTCCATCCTCTGCCAACCTTTGCTTGTACCTTCTCCCTCTGATAGCCAAAGTTCTACAGTCCAGATTGCAAGTGTTTATTTTGGTTTAGATTGCCTGTTCCTTTGCTTTATTTCTTTATATTGTGCACATGAGTGAAATGATTCACTATTTGTTTTTCTGTTTCTGGTTTACTTCACATTGCATCATCCTCTCCAGTTCCATCCATGTCACAAATGGCAAGAGTTCATCTTTTGCTACAGTGGAGTGGTGCTGCACTGTTTTATATACCCTAGTGCTTGTGTTTTATCTATTTTCTTTTTTTATTATAGAAATAATTTATATATATTTCACATCATTGTAATTCCCAGGGGTCACCCATGGCCTCTCCTCCCTGGTTGCTCCAGCTGGTTCCCCTCCCCCCCACCACCAGTTGTGTATTTTCATTTAGTTGTCCATATATTATTTAAACCATTTGGTTTTTGCCTTTTTTCTTCTCACTTGTTTTTGCCAATATGATTTCTTCTAGGTACATCCATGTTAGAATAAAAAAATATCATCAAATTTGTCATTTTTAATTGATGCATAATATTCCATTGTGTATATATACCACATCTTTTTCATCCAGTCATCTGTCTTGGGGCATTTGGGTTGTTTCCATATCCTTACAATTATAAATAGTGCTGCAATAAACATCTGGGCATGGGTGTCCCTTTGTACAAGCATTGAGTTCTCCTTTGGGTAGATTCCCAGAAGAGCAATTGCTGGGTCAAATGGCAGCTTGATTTTCATTAGTTTGAGGGTTCTTCACGCAGCTTTCCATAGTGGCTGCACCAGTTTACATTCCCACCAGAAGTGTAAAAGTCACCCTTTCTCTCCACATCCGCACCAGTGCTTGCATTTTAAATGATTGCCTTGGAAGCCAGGAGCCTTCCTTCCTGCAGAACAATGGACAGCACAGATGAAGGGCAACATTTTCAGAGGTGGTTAGTAGTTCATGCAGGATTCAACAAGGTGCTTGATATGAAATGGCCCAGTCTTTTCTGCTTAGCCCAGTTTCTCATAAGCAAGTACTATGAAGATTAGAGAAGATCAGGGAATGTTCAGGGCAGATAAGAGACTCTACTGTACTAAATCATGTAAGAAATGCCATAACCTCAGACTAAGGGGGTCTTTTCTCATTTTTACTCATTTAGTCTAATATGTTTGTTTTCATTACATATATGCAGTCATATATATCTATATATACATGTATATATGTGTGTATATGCATATATATGTACATATTATTTTTTTTTCTTTCAGGGCAAGAAAGACCCTTAAAAATTAAAACCCATCATCATGTTTTACAGAAGGAAATCTACTCAGAGAGGTCAAATGACTTACTCAGAGTCACACAGACAAAACAGTGTAAAGCCAGAACCACAGTGTCATAACTCATTTCAGGTGTCTGAGGGATTAGGAATCTGCAGCTGCCTATAAAGAGTTGCTCCTTTCCCGGTGGGGTCACTATAAATGTCCCTCCCCCTAGATGACAAGGTTCTAGTTCCCTGGAATTCACAATCTTAGAGGAAATCATTATGTCTGCTCAGAAGAGAGAGCAAAACTGAGAGGAGAGCCAATGATCTGTATCAGATGCACAAGAGGGGAGGAAAAAAACCCAAACTTAAATGTAAACTCACTGCAACCCCAGGCTAAAATACTGCATATGACCTGGGACCAGAACATTCTTCCCCATCCTTCCCTGACCTGAGATCCTATAATCCTGAGCTCTTTTTGGGGATTCCTTGTCTTCTCTGGTTTAGCTCTTTTGCCATGTCCCTTGCCCAAGAGCAAGTGCCTCCTTGAATATTGCACCCAAGGCCCTTCCCTTGAGCCTGCATCCCCTCCTTTGCTTTTTAGACTCATTCTCCATTATAGCTGCACAGTCTTTACAGTATGGAATTGCCATCCCTGCCTACAGCCCACTACTGCTGCCCCATTGTCCCAGGATCGAGGCCTGCCTTCACTGTCTGAGGTCACCAGGAGTCAGTTCAAAGATTTCCACTGTGGGATCTGCAGAGTCCAGGTTGAGGAGAATCTGTCCTGCAAGCAATGTCCTAATAATTCTAGCCTTTCAACCTTAAGGTGCAAATTTTTAATTTCCTCTGAGCCAAAAGAAATTAATATTCAAACCTTAGTTTTCTCTGTAAAACATGTATCCTCAGCAGTATCAGGAAATGAATGAAACAGTGCATGCCCCTGGAATGTCATTGTTCGTTTCCTGCAGACAGATGCACCTGTGGCCCGACAGCACCACCTATGGGTGGGGGCAGGAGGGCTACCCCCACCCCCTTCCCTATGGTGTCAGTCATTCCACCTACCTGTGTGCCCACACACAGGTGTTTGGTCTATACCTGTGAGAATATCCCCATTTGTACCCTGTCTCATTCTCTCTACTTCCTTGCTTACCTTTTTGAGCAGCACCAAACATCTTGGGTTTCCTCCAATTGCTAATGTTCAACCTGAACTTGAACTTTGTTTACTCTCAATGCAGAACTGGGACTTTGCCTGCTGATCCCACTGAAGAAGAAGACCACACCCTGCCCCAGGCTCAGTATCAGCAGGCAGCCCACACTGAACAAATGGTCAAGTTCAGCAGCGATTATTTTCCAAAATGGATTCAACAGCTGACACTGATGTGGACTCAACAGCTTCTCTTGGCTTCAGAAGTACCTGCTTTCAGCCAGTGAAATCAGTTTGAGTCCATTTCCAGGAAAGGGTATGAATTTGTAGAGTTAATCTCCCTGTCTGTTTCTTATTTGAATACTTGGGCTAGTTACATATGCATTCTCTGCTGAGTTTTCTCACCTTTTTAAATGAGATAACAGCTACTGTACTCTTGAGTATTATGAAAGCATAGCTCTGCACAAAATCATATGTAAAGAGTCACAGCAATTTTGCAATAGCCAAAACCTGGACAGAGCAGAGGGAGTCTCTATTAACAAGTGAATGGTTAAGCCAACAGTTGTATAACCCATGTAAAAATAATACTCAGCAATAAGAATGGGCCATGGATACACCCAACCATGTGACTGCATCCTAGAACCATGCAGCAATGTGAATGAATCTCAAAGGCATCATGCTGAATGAAAGAAGCCAGATGTATAGATGATTTCATTTACATGAATGCAAACCAATCCATTATGACAAAAAAGCAGTTCAGAGGGAACAGGGGCTGAAAGAAGTGATGAACTCTACAGGGATTAGAGGTGTTGGTAGAAATGACGGACAGGTTCTGATACAGGATTGTGGAGCTGGTAGTTTCTTGATATTGTACCACTGTCAAAACTCATCAAATTGTTCGCTAAATGCATGTGACTTATTGTGCAAAATACATCCCTCTATAAGTTTGAAAAGAAAAATATTAAAAACCCAACATCCATGATATTCAGTTTCATTTACTAAATGAGATACCTCTGTGTTTCTCATGGTAGCAATTCTTATTTTAACACATCAAAGAATTAATAAGACCTGTTGCTTTCATCAAAAACTATACAATTCTATTCTGCAGAGCAGTTATCTGATATTTTTCATAGCATTTCCTACAAATTCCAATTGTACTTTTAAATTTAGTACAATAGTATTTATATGTGTACACATGCACTTAAACTATGCAGGTGTACAGACGCTATAAATTTTAAAATAAACATCTTAATTGAAAATGTATATCCCAGAGTCTATCCTGTTTCATGGCTGTGTGGGAGAGATTAGGAAGCATCTAAAAATGGTCCATCTCTACCAACTTGTGGCTACTGGACTGGTCTTGGTGCCCATAATGCTCTCTAGTTCAACCATCTCTTCTGTCCCTTACACTTCTGTGGACTCCATGTGAACCTTTCCTTCTGGTATGCCTAGAAAACTTTAATACCCTCCTGCCCTCCCTTGGTTTCCCTAACAAGGACAACAAGAAAAGACCTCATCCTAAGAGATAAATGGGGAAGATGGGAGTGGACACCATCCCGTATCTTTCTAAATACCAAGCTTCTGTCTCCCACTGTCTGCTCTTGACCTCACTTTGCAATCTCATTTCAGCTTTTTGATCATTATCTTAATAGTTATCTACCTGTCATTTACCAAAATGCAGTAAATGAGGTGATCATTTTTCATTTTTCTAAAGATAAAAATGACATTCCGATTCTCTTTCTTTCTCTCTCTTAAAGCTGATACTTGCCCATTATTTTAACTATGGTTCTTTTCAGCTCTGCAGATTGGTTGCTCAGACCTGGCTTTGTCAGCAAAGGTTGGGAAGACAGAAGAGTTAAATCATCAGCTAGAGAATCTGATTACTGCAGAGACCGAGATTCCCGGTAGTTCAGTACAAATAAAAACATCAAGTTTCTTTTAATTTTAATTATCTGTGTAATTAACTTAGCTCAGAAAGACAAAGGCTCATAATCTCAATAAAGGAAGACTTGTTTTCCCTTAATCCACCAATGTGATAATCAGCAACATTTATTATATGCCAACTGTATGAAGGAACTTTGCATTAAATATTGAGAGGGGCTGAACAGACTTATTACAGATGCTGTTCATGAACTTCTAAATAACCTAACTACAGAAGTCACACTACTGGCATACCTGATGTGTACCAGGAAGAACACCAGCTGCAAAGATAAAGGACACCCATCATGTTGACTTAATGTAGGTATAGTGTATAGTGTATAGTAGGTAATACTAAGCAAGTCAGGAAAAATGGGTGGAAGGTACATACAGTCTCATGTGTGATGGTGATTTTATGTGTGGGGAGAGCTTAGGGGAGGAATAGTTGAGGTGCAGGAGTTGTTTGCTCACATTTAATGAACATTTACTCTACCCCAGGCATACCTCTTAAACAATTACCCATCAAACATCACAGATTTTTATAGTTCAAGTGCTTCCTCATCCATGAAGAATTCCTAGTTGCCCCCCCTTCCCCAGGCAAATCAATTACACCTACGCGGTACTCCCAGAACACATAGCTATTTGGCTTTGATATCATTCTGTCCTGTGCAGAAATGAGTTGCTTGCAAGTATGTTTTGACCACTGAATCATTCCTAAGCTAGAAAAGTTTTCTGACTCATGAATTTGTCCTTAAGGATATTCATTACTTTGATTTGCATGGAGCAGTTCTAGCAATTTCCTTAAGGAAGAGGTGTCAACAAAGGGAACAACTAAGAAGGTTCCTTGACTCCCTTCCAAGGGTGAACAGCAGAAGATCTTATCCTGATAAAATTTTGTTGACTCTTCAAGTACAAAAACTTCTCTTGGAGAGTATAGGAAGAATAGTTCCAGATCATCAGGCAGAACCCCACTAACCACCTTCACAGACTGAGGCAAAGAAAACAAACTGACACAGCACAGCAAAAATAACTTTTAGACTGTAAAAAATATATACTGTTTACCAGAGGGAATGGAAGAAGGGAGGAGGGGCAGGGGAAGAAGGGAATCTTGCCAGCTCCGGAGTTTTGGTGGAGGCTGAGTGAAGCACAGGCACAGAAGGCAGGGTAAAGTTGAACTCCCCCTTCCCCCATGATACAGTTATGTAAAAGACTGACAAATTTGAAAAAAGTCCTTTAAAGTCTTCCACAATTACTTAATATTTCTCTCTTATTTTGTTTTCTTTTTCCTTTAAATTTGGAGAAAATGGCGGGGGTGGGGGGAGGAAGAGCAAAAGAAGATACACTGTTTATTCTCTGACAAATGCAATGCTATGCTGAATACAGATGTCACTGCCCCAATATTCAACCCTCTGCCAGATGCAATACTTTTAACTGTGCAAATCATTCTGTATTCCGAGCTGGCAGCTAATCAGTGATCTGAGAACTCACCAAAAAAAGGGGTATCGTGTGTTGTAGCCAACCAAGTCTCTAAGACCAGGTAGACCAACCCTTCTCTAAGTGTCTGATCTTTACACTACCATCATTTAGAGAAGAAATTGACCTTGTGCCTTGTTGAAACAAATCACAACTCTCCATCAGTGAACATAGAAGACTAGCTTCTTGAACTTCTATAATAGAAGCATTGAAAACCAGAAATTTTAAGCAAAGAGTGTTAGGGCTAAAGATATTTCTGGGGTTATATATTTTCATCTCTGCCATGGGACATACATGGAAAAGAGAAAATCAGGTTTGTTTTGACAGTGCCAGATTCTGATTCATCCAACTTTATGGCTATGAGCAGATAGAATCCAAGTGTAACGTATTAGGGTTTCAGACCCTAAAACAGACCCCACAAGTCTTCTATTAGAGCATGCAGACACTGAAGATGCTGTCAACAGGGCCATAGTGCCCTCTTTTGCAAACTCCAGTCTTTCTCTTGCTACAGGTGTATTCAAGAATTCCTACCCAAATGGGAAGCTGGATGAACTTGAGTTCAATTGAAGTGATCTCTGGAATGATTAGAGTACTTGCATGATTTATTCATTATTTTTTGCTTGGCCAACATGTATTTCCAGATATCTGCATATTAATTTTTTGAATTAGTGTTATTTTTTTAATTCTCCAAATACCCAAATATCTGACTGTTCAAAGCATCTGTTTCACTTTGGATTAATGTGTGCTCAGCATCTGAATATTCTGGGTGGAAAGTGGAATCTCTCACTGTTCAGAGTGGGAAACCTTAGTCCAAGAGGACTTGGACTATGTTACCTGTACAATTGCTTCTCTTACTTTCCCAAACCTGTTTTCTCTTTGGGAGAATATTTTCTATTTCCCAAGATATTAATCTAGAGGTCTAAGTGGAGGGACATATGTACAAAAGCTAAAATGGAATAGACTCAAATAAGGTGATGGTCAAATCAAATTCTGACAACTTAGCTCAAGTTTTATCACTAGAGTAAAAGCTCACCTGACTTTTCAGCTACCAACAGACCATCTGCAGGCTCCCATCACACCGGCACCACTGTGATTGACTTACCAAGTCTTGTGATTCTGTCTTAGGTCAGCAATCCTCACCAGACAGGAAATTCCTCAATGTCAGGCTCCAGTCTTGGTTCATCATGAAACCCTACAACCAACTATGTCTTTGACACAGAGAACTTTACAAATACTTGTAATGAATGTCATCAAATCTCCAGACACAATTACCCCAGTAAATAGACAATGATATTACCATTCATATGATGGAAAACCTTTCCTACATGGTGCAATGATTCTACTTATTGATATTTTGGATTTTCAGTCTTCAAGTTCCAGATGTGTTTGCAATTGACCTCACCAAGACAAGTCTTCCCAGAGTCCCTGTGTTGTAAAATTACCCAAAAAACTACCAGTATCTAGTCACTGCAAAATTTTTCCACTTCTTCATGCCTTCCTTTTACAGAAAGGGAGATGGAGCTTAACTTCTCACTGATGGTAAAAACCACATTTCCTCCCCATAGTTTTGATCTCATATTGCTTTTTCTGACATAAATTTTAATTTCACAGTTGAAATTATTTAGATTTAGTGTGTGTTCATGAAGATTTTAAGATTTGTGAGCTGGCTTCTCTTATGTGTGGGAAGAAAAAAATAGCAAGAAGATTTAGGAGGAGAGAAAATAACAGAATAAGAAAGGACTTTGAGATGAATTCAGGACTGTGACTGACCCACAACACTTTATACTGAAGACTGGAGCTGACTTGGGACTTAATGTTGATGTGGAATTTGTTCAGAGACCTATATTTTAGCTTGAAAAAGAAAACAAGCAAATTCAATGAATTTCCCATTGATATTATTAAATATTAATTCAAAAATGCACAGATTTTAAGTGTAGTTTGGTGAGTCTTACAAATGTATGTACCAGTGTAACTACTACCTCTATCAAAAGATAGCACATCTTCATTTCCATAGAACATTCTTTCCTGTCCCTTTTTATATAATTGCTCATATCCTGCCCCCAAATGAGTGGATACAAATATAGTCAGCTCCTTGGATTGCCTCTTAGGATCTAATCAAAGCCACAGAATTTTCCACACCAAAGTAGGAAAGTGGACACATGTGACTGGATTCCAGCATAAGAAGCCCAAGCAAGTTTCATTAATTCTCTTCCTTATTCAATCCAAAATCTTCATTGGGCACAAACTGGATAGTTGGTGTAGATGTTGGGCAGACAAGGGTAAAGAAAAATGGCATTGCTCTTCCCTGCTTGATTTATAGCAAGAAAAAAGGCAATAAACAAGCCAGCAAACTAATAAAGATAGAATTTCAGACTGTGATAAATGCAGTAAGGGCAACCATCAGTTGGGTGCAGTGATAAAGAATAACACAAAAAGACTGCTTTGCAGATTCAGATAGAGAGCTCATGGAAGACTTCTTTGGGGAGGTAACAGTTTAATGGAGTCCTGAGAGTGAAAGTGAGTGAAAAGATAAAGAAGAGATTTCCAACAGCGATCACTGTTTGACTGCTGTCCTGTCTGAGTTGTTCTCTCCTTCTCTCCACTTACTTAGTTTCTGTCCTGAAATACAGCATGTTAATTCCATCTATTACAAGGAAGGTCAAAATTGGAAGAAAACTTAATTTTCACATTATTTTTAATTCCCATGAGAGTGGTTTTATTGTTTATCTAATATCTGTACAACAGGTCACTTTAAAATCTAGTGGTTTAAACAATAATGAAAATTTTATTATCTCATGATTTTTGTGGGTCAGAAATTCAAGAAGAGTTTTGCTGCTTATTTCTGACTCAGAATCTTTTATGAAGTTTTCACTGGCCAAATGTGGAAAGGAGGAAATGGTGAGAGATTCTTTTTCTTTATCTGGGATTCTCTATGTAGCATCTCCTAAGAAACTATTTAAAGCTTCTTCATAATGTGTCAGTTTCAGGGTCACTAGGCTGCTGCCATAGTGATTGAAGTCTTCAGGAGAGAGTATTCCAGTGAGAAAGACAGAAACTGAGCTATCATTTATGACCTAGTTTGGAAGTCACCCAGTGTTATTTTCACCATGCTCCATTCACCAATCAGTCAAAATAATTCAAGAGGGAGAGACATATACTTGATGGGATACATAAAGAATAGCAAACTTCTGGAAGAACATATAGGAAAAGAACAATGTTGCCATCATTTTTCAATTAACCATGGGAAGGCTGAATGGGTTAGAGGTAAGAGCAAGGAGTCCAAAGATCATAGGGATGGAGAATTGCTCCAAAAGTGATATGAAGGCAGATAAGAGATGTGCACATATAGACAGTCCATGGGAAGGAGACTATTAGTTTGTGTATATTCAGTCATAAAAAAAAAAAGATGAGCAAAAGAAAGGAATTTTGACCCAATTAGGTTCTTCATATATCTCAAAAAGTTCAGGGCAGAACAGGGATGTCAGGGTTGGCTGATCAGCAGTACATTAGCACCAACATCTTGAACCCAAGTTTTTCCAATAACTCAAGACTTCATCTTCCACACATTAGATTTATATAAGATAGCTCTCTTTATGGTTTAAGGTGGTGTCAGAGGCTCAGGGATACCACATGCATGTATACATATATATTTACTGTAGAGACAAATAGAATCACTTTTATTTTCCCAAGATCTCTCTCTTAAATATGAAAATATGCCATACAGACCTTCCATTGTGTTTACCACTAAACTAGTCACTGGCAGAGGGAATTTGTTAATTGTCAAGATTGAACTTAGGACATTCTGAATCACATGGGAGATGAGTAGAAGGAAGAAGAGAGGTCATTGATAGTGATAGTGAAAATGATAAGGTCAGTGGTATTGGCATCTTATAAAATAATTGATAAGTTGAGAGTGTGTTGCAAGCACAGGATATGATAGAGACAGATGTTTTAGCATTTGTGAAATAAACATAGCACATAAACACATAAACATTTGTGAAATACAGTTAAAGCAGTGCTGAGTGTGCAAGAAATTTATAGGACTGACTTTAGACATTAGAAAATATAAAATGTCTCATATAAATAATCTCTCACATCAAGAATTAGAAAAGGGAAGGTAGAATTAATCCAAAGAAAATAGAAAGGAAGAAATAATTGAGGATGGAAATCACTGAAATTGAAAACAGTAAAATAATAGTCAAGGAAACAAAGAAATAGTTCTCTGAAAGAATTAATAAAATCAATAAAACTCTAGCAAGACTGAAAAATTTTTAAAAAATATATAAATTGCTGATATTAGGGATAAAACAAGAGTGATTGTAGAAATTTTAGGTATCAAAGGGGTATGGGAATTTACAGATAACTCTGCATATATACTCAACAGACAGAATGAATCAATACAAATGACCACATATGAAATATTTTAATACTCCAATATATATTAAGGGAATTGAGCTTTAATTTAAAAACTACCAGAAAAAAATATATACATGTGTGTGTATGTGTGTGCAATCAATCTAAAAAAATTATTAATGAAAAAAATTAAAAAGTACCAGAAAAAATTTCTAATTCTTGCTTTTACTGTAAAATTCTTCCAAATGTTTAAAGAATGATCATCAATCCTACACAATGTCTTCTAGACATAGAAGAGGAAGAAATAATTCTTAATTTATTTTGTAAATTTAGTATTACTAAACCAGACAAAGACAGTATAAGACATACAGATCATGCATCAATATTCCCTAATTCTTGTAAAAAAATCTTAAAATATTAGTGAATAAAATTTAACAATAAATAAAAATAATTATACACCTTATCAAGTGGAATTTATTGCAGTAATATAAGACTGGCTCAACATTGATTATCTATCAATGTAATCTATCATATTAATAGGGCAAAGAAGAAATATGACAAAATCCTATCAGTTGATGAAGAAAAATAGTAGAGAGAGTTCACACTTGTTCATGATTGCTCACTGAGAAAAACAGGATAGAAGGCAACTTGATAAAGAACATCTTTAAAAAATTGCAAATACTATGCTTCAGGTTGAGTAAAATGTAGAGAAAAGTTCCCTCATATGTGGAAATTAAATGATATATTTTTAATTATCCAATAGTTAAGTAATAAGTGAAATCAGAAAATATTTTGAACTGAAGTTTAAGAAAATAACATAAAAATTATGGGAAACAATTAGCAGAAAACTGTATTCAAATTTCTTTTATAAGAAAGAAAAGATTTAAATTAATTGACTAGTATCTAAGCTTAAAAATTGAATTAAAAGACCCAAGTTAAACTCTGGGGAAAAAAGAATGAAAAGATTAATAGTATATACCAATGAAGTAGAAAATAAACAATGTATAGAGAACATAGAATATTTAACAAAATCAATAAAATTTAGTTTTAAAAGATTAATAAAATTGATAAATCCCCTGAATACTAGTAACAAAGAAAAAATCTATATCTGTTGTGAAAGAGAAGATATTATCAAAGAGCCTATATACATAAAAAAAGGAAACATTTTGAATAGGGTATTGTTAGTAAATGCAATAGGTGACTATTTTAAAATATACAACTTAAAACTTACAGAAGATGAGCTGCAAAATCTGAATTGACTCATATTTATTAAAGTAATGGATTTTGTTTTGAAAATCCTTTCCATGCTGAACTACCCAGAAACTGGTGGATTTTATAAAAGAAGATAAATTACTGTTCTTTAAATAATAAATAAATAACAGTCCTACACAAACTCATTCAAGCAAAAAGAAAAGGATGGGTCACTCACCCAATTATCTTATATAAACATTATTCTAATACAAAAACTTGATAAAGACATTACAAGAAAAATATATAAAGATCTTCTTGGAACATAAATGGAAAAATACTTAGAAAATAAGATTAAAAATATATTAAAAGGATAATACATATACTAATGGTGGGGGAGCTGTTTTAATGTTTAAAGTAATTCACAACACTTAGTAACTTTAAATAAAGGACAATCATAGTTAATTCAACTATGCAAAAAATGCAAAAAAAATTCTGTGGTCATTTATAGTTGTAAAATTATAATCTGAAAAGAAATTCCTCAATCTGATAAATGATAACCATTAAAAAACCTAAAGTTAGCATCATATTTTATAGTAAAATATTCAGTCATTTTACCATACAACCAGGAGCAAGACAAAGTTATGCACAGTCATCACTTCTATTTAACATTTAGTATTTTATTAGAGATTCTGGCCAATTGAATAATGCAAGAAAAAAATAGATAAGAAACAATATCTCCCTATTCACAAGCAATGTAATCATTTACATGTATATTATAAAGATCAAGCCCTCCCTTTTAAAAATGTACAAACTAACAAATGAATTTAGTAAGATCTGAAGATTCCAAAAACAAGGTCAATACCAGATGACTGACTGTATTTCTATGTCCTCTCAGAAAATAACTGGAAAAAAAATCATTTTTATTTTATTTAAATACATAAGAAGTTCAGAAGCAAATTTAACTTAAAAAGATTGGAAATGAAATTAACCAAAGTTAGGTAGCATTCCCTCTCAAAACAAATATACAGAGAAATTTAAAAAGATCTAAATCAATAAAAAAGATATATTCTGTGTGCAGATTAAAATGTTTCATATTGCTAAGGTGTCAATCCTTTCCAATTTAATAGGATTCAAATTATATTCATAGTAGGTTTCTAAAATAGAAATTTGCAAGGTATATCCAATACCTATATGGAAATGTAAGGGACTTAGAATAACAAAATCAACCTTTAAATAGAATACATCTGAAGGATGCTATGACCTAGCGTCATAGCATAGTCATTAGGAGCATGCTATTTGCATAAGGATAAACAAATCAATGGAAAAGAATCCAGTTCAAAATAGATTATTTTATATGGTCAATAATTTTCATTAACATGCAAATAGCAAACAGCCCTGAAGCTAATCGATAGATACCCATTCAGAAAAAAAGCCATACTATATACAAAACTAATTTGAGATGTATTATATATCTAAACATAAAGACTAGAAAGATAAATCTTCTAGACGATAACAGAGGACATAATGATAAGCATAAGAGGGAACCAGAGGATAAGAGATCATCTGAAATATAAGGTGGAGTGTGGCTGGAATTAACATCTGATGCTCAAGGAGGGGGAATGGGTGAGGGTGGTCAGGGAGGGGAGGTGGTGGGTGAACCCAGGGAATACAAAGATGTGAAATATATATATATATATTTTTTTTTTTTTCAAGGAGGACCACACTCAGAATGTGACTTGGAACCAAGACTAGAAGGAGGCACATGAATATCAGCAGGAAAAGTGCTTCAAGAAAGATCAGTCTACTAAAGGACAACGGAGCAGAAGTTGAGGAAGAACTGGACAGATTCAAGATTATTTTATAATTAGAATCCAGCTCTTTCTCACTCACTGATTAGATGTGAAGAACTAGCAGAAAAAAGGAAAGGGGGGAAATGAATGACTCCTAGGTTTCGGCTTTTGACTTAGTGGTGTTGATTTGCGAGGGTGAGAAAGATCAGAAAGCAGCAGGTTGAGTGGTGTGAGCTCAGCAAGTCAGGAGTTCATTTGATGTCGTAAATGAAATGTTAGGTATCCAGAGGTCACTCATTTTGCTTTGAGGACATTCAGGGTCTGAGAGATTTTTCTATGCTATCTCTTTGCTATGTGGTTTGGTAACATCTTTTACCAACAGAGAAAGGAATTATCTTTGATCTTTGAATGTGGGTTTAGATGAGTGACTTGCATTGACCAAATTGGGAATGAGTAGAAGATGCCAACAAAGGCTCAGAAAGTCTTCCTGCCAATACCAATCACCAACATGGGAATCAACTGGGCTAGTCAGGTAGCAACAGGTAGCCCAAGGTCAAGTCATCTTGTCACCCCACAGGACACCAATCCAGCCCATAGCATGCCAAAATATTCTCGAGCACCCTCCCCAAACCTGCACAGCTAAATGGGTTCTGCCCTCTGCCATATAAAGACAAAGCATCCTTAGAATGAAAGAACATCAACACCATAGTGAGCACAGAGAGAAAAGAAAAGGAGAGTAGTTTTCCAATAAAACGCCTAGAGTTTCCCATCTCCTCATGGGTAAAGGGTTAGCCAAATGGAGTTGACCCCAAAGCTAGGCAACAAAGGTCTGGAAACTTTTCAAGGCACCATCTGACAGGGAACCATAGGAAAGAGGCAGAAGGAACTACTAAGTCTGAAGTGAAAAGAGAGAAATCAGAGTACAAATCAAGGTAACAGCAGCCACTGTCAGCCTCCCTACAGATCTCTCACCCACATCACTACCAATTGTCTCTGTAGTTCTTAACTTCATATATCTCCTCCAAGTCCCTCAAGTCCCTAGGTCAAGTGTAAAGCCAAAAGCAAGCATGCCCTCCATCACATATCTGCTTCATATGCTTCCCTCTCTGATCTCTTCCAAGTCTTCTCTCCACCCCTCAGCCTCACACATCATTAGACTGGCCAGGGAACATGGAACCTCCCCTTTATATTGAGATTCCACTCTAACACAACCACTAGACCCATGAGTGAGGTTACTTTGAATCATTTTGCTCTATCAGAGTGATACCTGATGAGAATTTGAGAAATTAAAAACAGGAGTGGTTATCAAAAGGGAAGAGGGATGAATAAATAGAGTAAATGGCATTGATTAGATGGTGATGAATGAAAACTAGACTTTTGTAGTGACCATAATATAACTACAGATGTTGATTTATAATATCTATATAATATTATAAACCACTTTTACTTACATTTTTTGCTTGAATAAAAAAAAAAACTGATCGATATACTTGTCCCAGATCCAGAGTTGTGACAAGTCAGAAATGTGACTTTCACTATTATTCCAAGACTAGTTTCATTAAATATTAGCTCCTATAAGCAGAACCAAGAACATTTTGGGGCCATGATCTCCAGACTGTCATCTTCAAGCAAGTGTGCATTAAAACCCACTCCATTTGTTAATGTGTTCTTTCTCTCTCTCTTTCTCCCCCAGCCCCTCCCCTTGCTGAGGCAATGTTGCTGTAAAAGCAACCAACAGAAATCCAATTCAATCTCTGGGGAAATTTACAGAAAAAAAATCTTGCTATGCCAGTGCTTTTTTCCATGGCAATATGAAGCATATGGGATCTCAGAAGAAGCATCTATCACAATATGTTGCATTGCAGTGCAGGAATTGGCATTTTCTCCAATTCCTCAAAACATAACTAAGAGCAAAATAAATGTAAAGATATGAGGCCCAGGCTCCTGCTGATATTCTGTCCCTATCAAAGTACTCCACTGGTTTAAGACAAAGAAACACAAAAAGCAAAAATTAAAAATTAAAAGGTCCCCAAATAAAGTGGACAATTGGTCCCCAAAGTTTCTGCGCTCAAACTGGAACCCAGAGCACATTTAAACTTGTCAATAGTGTCAAAGGGTTCAACTACTGCAGCCGGGAAAACACTAAGGGCTGAAAGATATCATTCTGGGACCCCATATGGAATGGGAAGGAGAGTATGAAAATCTCTAGGTTGACTTTCAAAGTGAGGAGTCCTGAGCTCCAGCACTGGCTTTATTATGATATTACTGCATAACCCATGTCGTTCACCATGCACCTTTAGCACACATAGTTTAGAACAAGGAGACAGCAGAAGGCAGGGCCCCAATGAGAGGGAACACAGGATTGGTAAGTTTAGATATGATAGGATGAGAGCTATAAGAGGGTTCCCAGGGCCACTAAGTGCAGATGAAACCAGAGTGTTGCTCATTAGCCAGATGATATGGGGAGCATGTTGGGTGTTTGGAAGGTAAATATTGAAAGAGGGTAGGGCTTCAGGACATGGAAGGGAGCCTTCCTGCTAAAGGAGAGGAAAAGAAATGTTACCTTATTCTTCTGAGTTCTTCTTGGGCTGGTGAACCATCAAATTAACAGCAGAGATATTAGCAAAGCAAAAAACATATTTAACTTCATAGTGCCAGACTACACTTAAGTAAAAAGAGACTGAGGAAGGTAAAAGGAAGTATATTTCCTGCACTGAGAAATAGGATGAGAGCCTGTGTTTCAAGGAGACAGTAAGGGACTCACATGACAAGGAGAGGGGGACTCATGTGACTAAAACCAGATGTGCTGTGTAATTAAATGTTGGCTCTGCCTCATAGACAGCTTTCTATGATAGAGAGCTGTTTTTCTCCTGATAAAAATCCAAATTCTGTGCAATACCCCCAGCTTTTTATTCTGCTCAATAGTTAAAGGAATAGTGAGTGTTTTCCTGAGCCTGCAGAGACATGACTGATTTTGGCTTAAATTAATCCACTTGCCAAAGTGAACTGTTATAGGACAATCCCAAAAGGAAATGAGGTGACAGGGGTATGAGTCCTCATCCATGCTTAGGAATGCAGGACAAGACTCAAAAGCAGACACACAGGGAAAGGTTAATAAAAAAAATGGTTTATTTACAAGGGAAATGGGAAGAAAGAGATTGCAGAGAGAGAGGTTATTTAGTCAATACATCCCAATGGCAACACTGTCTAAGTGGGGACCCTGGGTGCACACTGAAGGTAGGCAAAACCAAAAGATTATAAGCCCACATCTGTTGGATTTTATACCAAGTGTGGCTGCTTAAAACACTCTTTGTTCTCAGCAACACCACTTCAAAAGGTCGAGTCATTGCAGATTTATGAAATGATGGGAGTTGTAGTCCTTGATGCTCAGGATTGCTTTGGCATGGAGGTGGATGTGGAGTGAGTCCCTAAAGCATCAGTGGGTGGAGTCCACACAGAACAAACTATTCCCCAACAACATGATCTGGGGAGGCCTGTCGTTCAAGGTAGGATATGACCTGCTCCACTCCCATAGCCAGTAAGTTATAGGGATTAGATGGAAACTCCAGTCCAAGATTCAAACCCCAAGCTTTTATCATTTTAATCTTCTTTAAATATAAAACTTAAACATTGCATCTATGAAAAAAGTCTGACATATTATGGAATGGATAACCCTGGTGCTCTCTAGCAGTTAGTAAAGTGGTAGTTAATTAGAGAATACTATTTTAAGTGATGAAATGGATACTACCTTTTCTTGCTCCTTTCAGTAGTGTCTGACCCAGTCTCCCCTTCCCCCCCTTTTCCTGTTATTGAGCACAGGAGAGACCAAGCTATAGTGCCTGGAAAAGCAAAGATCCATGCTAGGTTCTGCTTGATCATGTCCATTACCAACATCCCAATAAGACCAGCACAGTTCTTTATGGTGTTCTAGTAGCCAACAAGATCAATCCAGAGGCCTTGATAGCAGAAATGGCCCTGAGGCTGGTAATCATTTCTAAAAGAAGACTGCCCCTGGCTTCTAACTCACTTAATCAAGGTTATACCTCTAACATTTTTGTTAATATTTGGTATTACCTAAAATGGTTTCATTTCACTTGTGTGTTTTATATACCTTAAATTAAAATCACAGAAACATTGCTTGAAAGACTACAAACAAAAGGGCTATAAATTCAATTTTCTCCCAAACAAAAGGAGTTATTTGACTCATTCCCTTGGTAAGACACACATACAGGACCACTAGTATGTTCAAAACCACTTGAGAGTAACTGAGGCTTATCAAGGTATGAAATGCACTCTGGCTGTGTGCAGAGGACAGAGTGCCTGCTGGAACTCTATAGGAAAGGCATGTGTTTAGCTAGGGTGAGGTTAGATGACAGCTCTATGAAATACATTACTAAGGAGTTAAGGGGAACTGGATTCCAACTTTGTCTCAGACCACACCTGCAACTTGAGGCAATACAACCTCCCAGAGCATCAGTTTCCCCTCATGACTAGGAGAATTACAGTTCTTTACCTGCCAAGGGAATTGGAATTAGGCACAAATGAGATGCTGCTGTAACCCAAACTCAGCACTTCAGAAGGGTTTTCTGGAGGTTTTCCAAATATAGATTCTCAGTCTCCTTTCTGGAACTTTCTGGAGCCTAGGATTGTATTTTAAACATGAAATAAGCAGCAACAAAGTAAAGCAGGTCTCTATTATATATAAATATATATATATCTTTACTCTAATTTTTAATTTATTTGGAGATAATTTCAGACATTTAAAAGTTGCAAAAGAGATAAGTGTTTTGAGTTGCCTTGTGCTCTTCACTCCACTTCCCAAAACATTAATGTCTTGAACAATCACAATTTAACAGTCAGGATATCAAATTGATCCAATCTTATTCATGAATTCACAGACCTTAATTAAATTCTGCCAAGTGTCCCTCTAATGTCCTTTCTCTGGTCTAGTTTCTAACTCAGGCAAATTCAGGTCAATTAAATAAGATGTGCTCACTAGGCCAAATCTCTTCTAGTCCCCAAAGCTCCAACAGCTGGACCAAACTAGTCCCAACAACTGTTCACAGCAGATAGCATCTCATCCATTTCACATGGACACCCGGAGACCACCAGTCCACCCCAGTGGGTCCTTGTAATCAGCATACTGGCTAAACACTAAGGTAGTGATACTTTTGGCACATGTCTTTAGGATAAGTAGAGGCTCACTCAAAAGAAAGGTCTACATTCACAATTGAAAAATCAAGAAAAGGGGTGAAAGGCAGACAGAAGCATTCATATAGAAGTGTTCACATGGGAACTTTGGCTCTTAATTTTATTTATTTATTTATTTATTTGTTTGTTTGTTTGTTTATTTGTTTATTTATTGAGACTAGGTCTAGCTATGTTGCTGGGGTAGTCCCGAACCTGTGGGCTCAAACAATCCCCAGCCTCAGCCTCCCAGGTAACTGCAATTACAGGCACCTGCCACTGTGCCCAGCTGTTTTTTCGAGACCAGGTCTCACTATGTTGCCTGGAGTAGTCTTGAACCCATGAACTCATGCAATCCCTGTCTCCTTGCCTTCCAATGGTTGGATTACAGGTGCATGCCACCATGCCTGACTTGGCTCTTATTCTTACCTTCCCATTTGGACAATGTCATTCCCATCTACTACCACCAGCTACAGCTGCCTATCAGTCAAGATCCATTAAGTGAGATGCCACATGCACACAATAGCACATAAGGAGAACTCAGTGGATCTTGTTCATGGAGCCATTCTCTCCTTACAAATTCCCTGGGTTTAATCCATGAAGTAAGATCGTCCCAAACTCCAAACCCTTTTACCTGTTCTTTGACTCTCTCAGACAGCTCAGAACACATCTTGATTTATACTGCAGTTATCTGTAGGCTTCTTTATCTTATCGCCCCAACTAGACTGTAAATTCTGGTTCTTTTATCTCTTGTGGAGGCTCCCCAGGTTTCATGCAGATCAGACTGCTGGTAGCTAGCCTCCCAAATGCTCAGGGGCATCCAGCCTGCAGATGCAGAGGGTTCATTTATCGCCAGCACTTTAGGCTTTAACTGGTTTCAAGCATCTCTGTCTAAAGCTGCCATGGCATTCAAAAGGGGAAGAAGCGGCTCTAAACACCCTATCTCCTCTACAGGAAAAAGCAAACACCCCTATTCAGTGGACCACTTATTGATAATGAGGACTTTGGGGCAAGGTCTGTATTTTGGAAAAAGAGACAAGGAAAGTTGAAGGAGGTTGATGATACAGCCTAGCACTGGGGTTCTTCAGATCTTCAAAGCACTTTCACAAATCAGCTAATGAGCACTTCATCACACAGAGCAGAATCTCCCCGGGGGAGCTGGGAAGCTCCAGACTTCAAACCTGCAGCCAGCTATGTGAAAAGGGCTGGGTAATCTGTGGTTAACAATTGCATTTATGATTGCACTTTCTAAAAGAAAAGACAATCAAAGCTCATGC
Source organism: Uropsilus gracilis (assembly GCA_004024945.1). Classification (NCBI taxonomy): domain Eukaryota; kingdom Metazoa; phylum Chordata; class Mammalia; order Eulipotyphla; family Talpidae; genus Uropsilus; species Uropsilus gracilis. Next base: position 34,567 of record PVHY01010135.1, read on the forward strand.
CTTTCCTGAGCAAGTCCTGGCTGGATGTTTGTTGACTGACTGAATCAAACTGAAGGCAGGTCAGAAATGAGGCCCTTGCTTTCCACATCCTCCTTCCCTAGGTCTAATCAATAAGGCTGAGGTCATGTTCATTCTTAGAAGTTCTTTTCAATACCACATTATAGCATAAAGTGTAAAACTTTCAGGGACATTAGTTCCTTATGAAAATCAGAGCAAAGCCTAGATCTCATTCCTAATTGCACACGTATCCATGGAAATATTTGGATGAATCTTCAGTGTCCTTTCTAAAACCCAAATGAAGACCCTAGGCTTCTGGTTATGGTTGGAGACAACTCTCTTTAAAAGAACCACCTATGTGCTGGGAAAACTGGCCAAGACATGCAAAATAATAAACCAAGAAACATCCTTAACACCTTGTACAGAAACTAACTCAAAATGAATAAAAGACCTGGATGTAAGACCAGAAACCACAATATACATAGAGGAAAACCTTGGCAAAATTCTCCATGAGTTACAATTCAGAAATCCATTTCTGAACACATCTATAGCAGGTAAAAAAATGAAGGAAAACATAAACAGCTGGGACAACCACAGACTAAAAAGCTTAAAGCTTCTGTACAGCAAAAGAGGCAACAGAGAAAACAAGAAGAAACCCAATCGAGTGGGAAAAAATTTTTGCCCTCCATACAAGTGATAAGGGTCTGATAACAAAGAACTCACACAATTTAAGAACTCACACAATTTAAGAAAAACAAAGAAAAAAACAGTTAAAAATGGGGAGAAGAACTAAAAAGACACTTCTCCAAAGAGAAATTACAAATGACCGACAGGCACATGAAATATTGCTCAATGTATCCAGCAATCAGGGAAATGCAAATCAAAACCACAATGAGATACCACCTTACACCGGTAAGAATGGCCCACATCTAAAAAATGGGCAACAACAAGTGCTGGCGTGAATGTGGAGAGAAAGGAAGACTCTTACACTGCTGGTGGGAATGTAAACTGGTCTATCCACTATGGAAAGCTGTGTGGAGGACCCTCAAACTAATAGAAATGAAACTACCATTTGACCCAGCTATTGTTCTTCTGAGAATTTGCCCAAAGGAGACCTCAGTGCTTGTACTAAGGGACACCTGTGCCCAGATGTTTACCACAGCACTATTTATAATTGCAAGGACATGGAAATAGATGACTGGATGAAAAAGATGTGGTGTATATATACACAATGGACTATTACTCATCGATTAAAAAATGACAAATTTGACTATTTTTTGATAACATGGATGTACTTAGAAGAAATCATATTAGCAGAAACAAGTCAGAAAGAAAAAGACAGAAACCATATGGTTTCACTAATATATGGGACATAAGAAAAGCAAGAAAAATGAGGACAAGTCAAAACAAGCTAACAAAACTGAAGTACTCAACTGGGGGAGGAGGGGGCGGGAGCAAGTGGGAACGGTCAGGGAGGGAAGGTGGTGGGCGAACCCCGGGGATTACAAAGATGTGAAATCTATATATAAATAAATTATTTAATATGAAAAAAAGAATTATCTATGTCCAGTTTGGGGGGAATCATTTATTTTGCCAGGAATATTTTGATTTTACCTGTTTGAAAGCCAAATCTAGGAGTGCAGCTGGCTTTTCCAGATTAGACATCAAGAATATTTTAAAATTTATACCAATAGGTTTCTTTTAAAAATTATTAATGAAATCTTGTGTTCTCAGGTCGCAGTCATACGCAGGGACCTTAGGGACTCATTTTTCTTCTTCTGAGGCTCATTTAATGACACTTTCTCATATTTGATGCAATAGGAAATGCACTGCCTGACAAGGGAAGAATTCTCTGCAACTTGCTTGGCAACACAAGCAGCAACATTAACTCAATCTTCCATAAGTGCCCCCCAACAGAGCTAAACAAATTAAGTTAGGAAACCCTGACACCTAATTCCCAGCATCATTGAAAATCAGAAAGGGGAATAGTTTTTAAGCAACTGTGGAAGAGAGTTCACTTTCTAAGGGAAGTGAGTGAGCATGTTGAGGAGGCTGAAATCCACTGGTTTGAAATCCACTGTTTGAAATCCACTGGAGTGACCCTCCCAAACAAGAGCTTGCACATCTGGGCTCAGTCTTGACATGCAGAAATATAGAAGATCCCTTCCCATGACCTGTGACACTGACAACTGACAAAAACTTAGTTTGGGTTTATTGACTGTTAAAACATTTTCTCTAACACCTGCACCAGGGGTGTGGCCTCATTTCCTGGGACTGTTTGTTCCAGGGGAAAGATCAATATTAACAAGTTCAGGTTCCAGAGAGAGGATTTCACAAATAAAAGTCAAGAATTAAAGGATCTTCCAGTTTCCACCAACTGATGTGACCACTTGTACCTGCCGTGGCTCAGGGGTCCTGAAAGGACCAAGGGATCATTCAGATATTTTATTTTAATAACTTTAGGGGTCCAGTCAGTATCTTAGTGAAAAATGCACAGAAAACAGATAACCAGCAAGGGGTGGGGAGGGGAGGGAGGGGAGGGAACTCATCAAGACGCCTGACTTGCTTGCTGTCCTTGACTGTCACCTTTCTTGGTTTTTAGTTGACTAAATCTGATTCTAGATTCGACTCTACCTGCTCTTGTCATCACTCAAAGGATTGAGTAGCCAACACTTACTCAGCCCCAGCTCAGCCTGCAGGGTCTTCTTTCTCACTGATACAGTCAGGCTCTGGGAAAAGACTGCCATGGAGTTCAGGTCCTACTCCACCCTGAACTTGAGAGCTACTGGTGGATTTTGGAATGGGCTCTGTCTGCCACTTCCTCCTGGCTTTTTGAGAGTGGCAGCCCAGAACTCTCACATCTTATTTCACCAATAAACAGAATTGCCAACCATTTCATAAAGTTTCTTTCAGTGAAGACTAAACGAGATAGTTGAGTATATATAAATCTGTTCTTTCTTATTCCATAAAAAAAATTGCAGAGCCCCTTTCACCCCCACATAGCCAAATACAGATATAAAATACAACAAAAAGGGTAACAATAGGAATTAAAATGAAGAATGCTAGATGGATAAATATTTTTTTGATAAAAACATATGTAGGCACTGATTTTAAACTTAGGGTTTATGTTTTAAAAACCTTTTTTTTTTAAACTTTAGAGCAAATGTATAGAAGTTGAAGAAAATCCAATATAGGAGATTTTGAATTTACTTTTCATTTCATGTTGCTTCCTGACCCTGACAGGAAGCTGTCATTCTGGTTCACCTTCAGAGAGACTATAGGTAGCCAAGACACCAGAGGGACAGAAAGTTTGGATGACACTGCCAAAGCTTCAGTGTTCCGAGTGGTGCTTTGCAAACCACTGTGTTACACAACATATGGGAACATTCATGCTACAGATGAGGCATCTTCACTCTACAGATGAGGAGATGGGTTGGAAGGAGAAAAGAGTTTCCCTAAAGTCACACTGCTCATTCACAGGGTGCTAGCATCCAATCGAGGTGACTCAGGATCACCGTAGTCCCTTGAAAACTGAAATTTCTACTTGGCAACTTTTCTCTACCTTGCAAAGATTCTTTCCTCATTCCCTGCCCAGCATGTTTCCATGTGTTGTCCTGTTACTATGAACTATATCTTTTATTAGTCAAGGATCGAGATCCTGTCCCCCCAGAGTGATCCTACCTAGCAACAAGCTGCTGGGAGAGAAGGAAAACATCCTCCTCCGGTTTCAAAGCTTAGCCTCTTGCATGGACCTGGGATCACTTAAAAAGGTTTTTTTTCTAGTGATTACTCCAAACCTCTGAACAACACATTTCATCCAATTAAGCAGAATTCCTAAATTCTGATAGTTTAGCATAAACAAAAATCTGAAAGCTATTTTAATGCTTACTATTTTGGGGAATGAAGGGTGAAAATGTCCTGTTCAAACTTTAGATATTTTTCTCTTCCATTTCTTCTCCTTCTCAGGTGACACTGCCTTCCCCTACTTTATCTCATCAAGTCTCAGAATAGTCTATGAAATAAGCATCTCTGATCAACCCTTTTTACCAAAGAAGAAAGGTTTGAAGGAGCCCAAGTCATTTAAAGTTGCGAAAGTAGCAAATGATAGAGGTAGGATTCAAATCTAGAAGATTTTTATGCCAGCCTATTATCAACCCCACTTCTCTTTACCATTGTCTCTACTCTGAAAACAAACTACTATGATTCTAGAACAGTTGATAATATGTTGATTTTCATAACATAAATTTTTCCTTACAGTGGAGGAAATGGATGACACAGTAGATTCTTACCATTTAGGCCTTCCATTTGGAAAATCAAACAACTAAATACACATAGATACACAGATACCCTCTCAATTTATGTCTTATATGCTAGGTACCAAGGATGCCCAAAATGATTCAGATAAATTTTTTTAACAATTCACAGCTTAATGGGGAATAAAGATTAGGCCTCCCCAAGACATTTATAACAGATCTCCCCAAGATATCTAGAACAGGACTCCCAAAGATATGTCACTTTGGCATGTGGATAGTTTTGAGTTGAGGTCCACTGAGGCCCTGTGATTTCATGGGAATCTTCTTGCTACTCCCTTAACTTCCCAGAAGAATGAAAATTGGGGATACTACCAAGAACTTGGATTTTTACCAGAAACAACCTTTTCTTTCCTTTTCTTTCCTTTTCTTTTCTTTTCTTTTCTTTTTTTTTGGTCAGAGAAACCTATTCAGGACAAACACAAACAACTAATTACAGAACATCTGGTTTTCATCATGAGTCCCCCCTCTTTTGTCATGGCCCCCTCCCTTCTCTTTGAAGCCCCAGGTCCCTATTCTATACCTTAGCTCAGGATATACATACCCTCATTTTGACCCATTTACTTTAGAGTCTATAACTATGTAGATTCCCCTTACAAAAGTCAGTCAGTTTGTTTTTTTCACATATGAATATGCCTGATTTAATCTATTTAAATAACCATGGGGCTAGAGGGAAAGTTCCTCTCTGTCCCTACAGGAACAAGGGAAACACAATTGTATCCTTATTTATGACTTAGGACAAAGAGTAAGTAAAAACTCTTCTGAAACCCCCCCCCCCCAAGAAGTATCTTCTATCTTCTTGAACTGGCTTGATGGCATCCTTTTACATAAAAGGCATTTTATGTAGAGAATGGGCAAAGTCTTTCTTCCAGGCTGTGAGCACAAGGCATGCAGGGGTGGTGGGGGGTGGAGATGAGGTTGTTTGGGCAGAGGTTGGTTGACCTCAGATTATGAAGGGTGTTTGCCTTTTAGTGCTGATTCCCAATAAGATCTGCCAGATTATATCTGGTAGACATAATATTACTTTAATAATTTTACTTTTAAAATAGAATAATTAGTCCTGCTCATGCAGAAATATCTCCACAGAGGAATGGCTGGAGTCTATTTAATAACTGCACAAGCAAAAGAAAAGGCAGTGAGAGGAAGGGAAGAAGCCTCTGTTTGGGTCATATTGTCTTCACTGGGGTGGGACTGATCCACTGTCCTCCAGGCAAAGGCAGTTGGGTCCAAGTTTATGATACAGAGGATGTGATCTCTGGACAAGATGCCCTGAGGTCTGGTTGACCTAATACAGTTAAGTTGACTCTGCAAAAAATTGTTTATTGGGGGTGCTATTGAAGAAGGAGACATATTTTGGAGCTCCCCATTTTTTATACAGTTAAAGCTCCTCAGGAATGTGAGATCAGTGGAGAAATGAATACCTTTTGTCTAACTATAACATGGTAGTAACAACTTCAGAGGAGACAGGGAAAAACAACATCTTGACAAGCTTCTTCTTCACACCAAAGACCTCTAGTCATTGCCTTTTTTTTCTCTCCTCCTTGGCTATATTCTCATGGTTCCCTTTGTCTTGAACACTGTGGTTTTGGGGTTTCCTGGGAAGTGGACTCTGAAAGGACAGTGAGCAGGAGGTTCATGGGAGAAGTCCTGAAAAAGAGGCAGCAGGAAGGTACCTTTTGGTATTCTATGGAAATATTCCCTTTGCTTCTTTCTCTCTGATCTCTCCATACTCTAAGAAAGATACTCTATTTTTCTTCTATTCCACCACTAACGCCACTTCCCTCCTGGTCACCAAAGATGTGTGGTTTCTAACCAAGTGATTCACTGATACTGGCTGGGTGTTCTGAAATTTGATTCAGTTCTGACAATATCTACCTGGGGTTACCAGAAATCCTTTAGGCTAAGGGTTCCCTCCAACAACACTGAGCCTCCCAGCCACTTCCAATGCCAACTTCAAGTCCAGACTGTCACCTGTGGTTCTGACCAACTGATCACAAGTTTAAGGTTGCTGCAGCCACCCACTCAGTCTTGATAATTTGCTATAACCGCTGATGTAACACAATAGAACTACTTACTGAACTACTGCTTTATTATAAACAGCTACAATTGAAGAAGAGCCAGGTGGAACTGATATACAGGTGAGGTGTGTGCTAAGTGGAACAGAGCTTCCATGTCCTTCTAGAATTACCACCTTCTAGAAGGACAAGCTCTCTCAAACTCTCTCAAACCAAGCTCTCTCAAACCACAGAGGCTTCATCATGTTGGCATGGTTGATTAAATTAATGATATTACTGATTAATTTAACCTCTATTCTCTCTCCCCTCCCTACATTTCAGAGGTGGGACTGGGCTGAAATTTCTAACCATCTCCTCATAGTTGATTCCCTAGTTACTGGACCCAGATCCAGGAATCCCAACCACATATCATCACATGAACATATGCCAAAAGCCACTCACTCCAGAGATTTCATGGGTTTTAGAAGCTGTGTCAAGAAACCTGGGGACAAGGATAGAGACCAACTATATCTTTCATATTGCGCCACAGATACAGTCTTAAAGTCTTACTCAACCCAACAAGAGTGTTGAAGTTGGGGTCCTCTTTGGAGCTGTCCCCAACCGGGGTAAGAATCTGAGCCTTTGTGACCCTACATCAGTCAGTCTTAGGGTGTAAGTGCTCCAGGGAAGAGGATTCTTGGGTGGTGGGGCCTTGCTATGAAGTATAGGTAAGAGGTGAGGGTATCAGTTGTTGAGACCTGGGGATATAGCACACCACCTCCTTGAAAGCTTCCCTATTCTCATATACCATCAAATCCTCCTGTTTCACTGCATATCTACTCTTGAAAATGCCTCTCAAACAAGATCTCCCATGTCCTGTCTGTTTCAATGTTCTGTTCTGAATTTTATTCACAGATTACTTCACTATGTCTCAAACAAACAAAAAAAATGATATGAATCCACCTTACTACTAAATGCTTTCATTTTCATTTTGTCATCTCATCTAATTGTTCAACACCCTTTGTGGTCAAGACAACATTACCCCTGTTAATGGGTGAGGAAGCTGAGTCTCAGTTAGGTTAAATTTTCCAAGGTCATAACTACTAACAGCTTTGACTTCCTAATACCAGTCACCTTACCTCTCACAGATAGATATCCAGTGCAGTGTCAGACAGAAAGGGAGCCATAGCAGGGTGGTCTATGGGGGTCTGTGGAAGAAGAGAAGGGGCATCAAATGGCAGCTTCAGGGAGCATGTGAACCTGGTTTATCTCATTCATGTCCGTCAACCCTCCTAGGCCTCCTTAAATCATGCAGGCTCTCAGAAATAACATGGTTCCCTGTCCTGCTACCTCTCTCAAGTCCCTCGAATATAGGAATTCTAGTGATGCCTACCCTCTCACCCATGACTCTGGAAGTTCTACAGACAGAGGGGAAACTACCTCCTACACAAAGGTACTGCGGTACTAGGGATCCAAATGGTTAGCAGAGCCCTAATTCCTTAGGTGTGTATTTTGTCACATGTTCTCCCTCTCTGCTTCAGGAGATGTTTACTAGATGTTACTATGATGATCATTTATTAAGAGAATCAGACAAGTTCATTTGTAAAATTAGAACAGTTCTCCAAAAAAACATTCTCCCTGCTGCACTCCACCCTAGTCAGTGAGCTAAAGGCAGCGGTTCCCACACTTTCTTGTCACTGCACTTTTTTTTTTTAAGGAAGAAAAGAAAAAGGGAGCCTAAATGATGCTATTATGGTGGCTAATTAAATTTCTTCTTTGCTGTTACAACACGTTCATTTTTGAGGATCATTACTTTCCGTGTAGCTTCTTTCAAGAGCTTGGCTGAAGGTTGGAACTTGAGGAAACCACAAGGTGAAGCTTTAAGCTGCAGGCCATGCTTCCCCCTGGGGGCATGCCAGGAAAAGAGCAGCAGAACAGGGGTGGCCACAGCTTCTCCAAAGAGGGAACCACAGTGAAGGAGGAAAATCAGCCCTTACCCTGCAGGAAGCCCAGAGCTCACAGGCAGTGTGTTTACACATTGAGCTGATGCCCAAAATTCAGGGTGTTCATTCCTTCCACACAAAGACGCTCCAAACTGGGCATGGTGGTGCGTGCCTGTAAACGACAGCCTATGGAGCATGGCTGGGACTAGGGATCGCAGTTCGAGACCCGCCCAGGACAACATAGCGAGAACTAGTTCCAAAAAAATACCTGGGCGTGGCGGTGCGTGGCTGTAATCCAAGCTACCTGGGAAGCTGAGGTTGGAGATTGCTTGAGTCTGTGGTACCCCAGGCAACATGAGCCTGCAGTTCCCTGGGCAAAAACAGCAAGACCTTGTCTAAAAAAAAAAAAGAAAGAAAGACGTTCCAATGTGTGTGTGTGGGAAAGGTGAGGGAGCCAGGGAGGAGCAAAGGTGATTGTGGAGAGCACAAGGATAGGACTCTGGATTCAGTGCCAGGTGAGCCTTCCACCTCCAAGCTCAGGTTCACTATTCACAGCTGGAAAGTGGGTGGGATTCTTTATACCAGGAACATGCTAACCACCATAATAGGAGCTGCCTTGTTCCTACTCTCTCGTTTGCACTACTCCTCTACCATACTGTCTGGGTTGTTTTGTTTTGTTTTGTTTTTGAGACTAGTTCTTGCTATGTTGCCCAGGGTAGTCCCAATCCCACGGACTCAAGCGATCCCCAGCCTAGCCTCCCAAGTAACTGGGATTACAGGCACCTACCACGGTGCCCAACTGCTTTTTCAAGAAACAGGTCTCACTATGTTGCCCGGGGTAGTCTCCAATCCACGAACTCAAGCAATCCCTGTCCTCTTTCTTCCCAGCACTCGGATTATTAGGCGCACGCCACCACTCCCGGTTGGGGTTCATTTTCCAGATGGGAAACTGAGGCACAGAAAGGATGCCATGTGCTGCTGAATACACTGTAGGTACTCAATCAATATTAATACGCTAAAAGAGGACACTCAAATTTTTTTTTCCTCCTGAGTTGTTGATAAAATGTAGGTGAATGCAATTACACTAAGTTAAAGGTGGCTGCAGAAATGTTCCAAACCATCACAGATGTTAAGAGGGGGTATGGCAGAGAAGGAAACTGGCGAGCCTGTTCCCCTCTAGCACACCTCGAGTACCCTGTTTTTCCTAATCAAATTAGATGCTTAAAGGAGACCTTTCAGTTCTGCCAAGGGTGGTCCAGACTCGCAGTCATTTTGGACAAAAGCTCTATATTTTGAACAGCACAAGATCTCATACACAGCACAGACACTTCAGGTACTGAATACAAAGTTAATCCAGAGTGAAACTGGTGATCTGTACAGTCAAACAGTTAGATAAAGGCCAAGCCCAATTTCAACAACTGATACCTGTAAGTTAAGGGAAACAATCTGCTGACATTTGAATATGTATTGATCAAAGTGAATAATCATGAAATATGTTTTCTACTATAAAAGATAGGAGCAGGAGATGAGGCTCCAATGAGATCTCATATTAAATAGTTCATTTAATGTTAGATCGCTCACCCATATTAAATAACTCATGTTGGTCTGACTACTTTCAAAAACAAAAGATTGTTGATGATCCAAACCACCACAGTGTACACTGACCAGTGCTGAGTTGCAATTGTTCAATCAAAATCAAATCACAAACAAAACCCAGTTCTGAACTGCCTATGTACAATTCACGTTCCTCTAATTGCCACCCCCACCCCCACTTCCTCCCACCCTCCATTCTGCTAATGATGTGAATGCTCACAAGTCAAAACTGGGCTAAGAGGGGCCCAAAAAGAATGCTATAGATGAAATCAGATGTGACCCCTGGAATCAGGAGCATTTGCCGAGCATGGTTTTAATTATGGGGGTTTGGTCAGCTTCCTGAGACCTGCTCTTGCTGCAGCTTGATGCACCTCTAAAATGTGCCCGCCTGCAAGCCAGCCAGCAGGAAGGGTTTATGACCTCACACTCCATTAAAAAAATAAATAAATCAGAACCCTGTAGGCAGTTTAGAAGCAATGAAATTGCAACCTGTTTACCTCTTCTTAGACATTTACATTCCCAGCTCAGGCTCAGCCTCACCAACTAAGATTAAACCTTACTGTGAAGGAATTAAAATTGTTTTACTCTAATGCAGTCTGACTTATAGCATATGGCTCATAGCTGAAGCCCAGGTCTCATCCTGCATTTTCTCAGAACTCATAAAATTTTTGAGTTCTAATGGAAGAAAAAGAGCTTTGTGTCCTAGAAATGTGTAGGTACTTCATTACAAGCTCAAGCTCTTTATATGGAGCAGTTGGTTGAACACTATGAGTAAGAACACTTCAAGATGCAGAGGAAATGAAGTGCATAAAGGTGGGAATTTGATCTAATATCACAGGGTCAGGAAGGGGGGGAGGGAATGTCTGTGTCACTGCAAAGAAAGGTCTGAGACAGCTGAGGATTGAAAGCAAAAGAGGATCTGTAAGTTCATGGAACAGGAAAGGAGAAGTTGAAAATACAGCATTCATCTTTGAAAGAGAAGAGGGCCAACTATCTAAATCCGCCTCTTTTAAAAAGCTGTTGAGATGTTAGTGGTTAATTTCATGTATCAATTGGGTGAGAATGTGGTTCTCATGTATTTAATCAAACATCAGTCTCAGTGTTGTGAGGTATGTGTTAGTTGTGACAAACATTAAAATCAGTACATTTTGAGTATAGCAAATGGTTCCTCATATTGTGGGTGGGCCATATCCAATCAGTTTAAGACCTTGGGGTTAAAAAAATTGATATCCTCTGAGGAAAAAATGAAGGAATTCTGCCTGCAGATTTTCTTCAAACTCTAGATGCCACATGTTCTTCCCTGGACCTCTAATCTGAGGTCTACCCTGCTGATTTCTAACTGGCCAGTCACTGTAATCACTGAGCACCCCCCCTTCAATATATCTCATTGGTTTAGTTCAATTAGAATACCTTGATGAATATATTTGATATGTGAAGAAGAAATGAGAAAGAGAATTAATGTTTGGTGGATACACAAAGTAGTTCCTATACTTCCCATTCACCACTTTAGCCCTAACAACAACCTTGCAAAATAAACAATTTTCACATTTTCTCAAAAACTGAGCTTTTGTTCTTGCCCAGAGTGAAAGCAAGGAAGTAGTGAATCTGCTTTCAACTCAGTCTATCTCTATTAAATGTCCATGTCTCTTCCAGGATATCAATTGGTCTCCCTATAAGACCTGTTCTGTATTATTCCAGAAAGCAGATTGAGGCCTTGAACAAGCTACTTTTAGAGAGAGAGAAGCTCAATGCAGAGAGAAGTCAAGATCAGAGAAAGAAAATATGAGGCTTCAAGGCCTCAGTTTTGGTGCATTAGTATGTCATTCTGAGGCCACTTGACTCTTTATTGCTAGGTTTATGTTTTGTTATTTTTGCCAACTTGACAAAAAGTTCATATGCAATAAATTAAACATGTTTAAAGTATAAGATTTGACAAGTTTTGACATGTACACTTATAAAACCAACACCACAATCCAGGTGTTGAGGATACTATCACCTTCAAAGTTTTTTGTGCATGTGTATACTTTTCTCCAGCCCAACCCACTCCCTCCTGCTCACAATCACCAATCCATTTTCAGTCACTATAATTTAGATTTTATTTCCTGTGATCCACTATATAAATGAAATCTATGATATATACTCTTTGGGGGAGAAAGGGAAATATGAGACACCTGACTTCTTCCATATAGAAAAATTATTTGGAGATTAATAGAGATGCTGTCTGTATCAGTAACTATCAGTAATTTTATTTCTGACTATTATTCCATTGTATGGACATACCACAGTCTATTTATCCATTAATCCATTTGTGGAATTTGGGCTTTCAGTTTTGGGCTATTACAAATAATTTGTAATAACCATTTATGAACAGATTTTTATATGGACATTTGTAGCAGTCAGTTGACTATTAATATTTTGTAGTTTCCACAAAAGCAGACAATCTCATGCATTTATTTATTTACTTATTGTTTAGCAATATTTTTGTATTACAGCAGCAGAGTATAAAGCATCTTAACTCACAAAGCTAAAATATTTACAAGTTTCCAACCTCTGTCTTGCATAAATTCCTGAGTGGATATAAAGTGAATGTTTAGGTTTTGTTTTGTTTTTAAGCAGAAATTACCGAAGTGTTTTTCTAAAGTGGTTGTACCAGTATATCCCCACTAGCAATGTATGAGAACCCCATCCTCTCCATAACTCAATAGGCTCTTTGCTATAATGAGCATTTACTTCAGTCATTTTAATAAACCTGAAGTGATATTGCACTGTAATTTTAATTTTTGTATCTCTACTGACTAATGAGATTGAACTGTTCTCCATTTATTTTGACCTATACCTTTTTTTACTGAAGTCTATTTTAAATAATGTTTTTCTTTTAGAAAAGGGAGAAATCTTTGTTTCCTTATTAAGCTTTGAGACTTATGTATTTTGGATATAAATTCTTTACCAGGGGTATGACCTGCTAGTATTTTCTCTCAGTTTATAGCTTATAAACAGTGTTGCTTCATTTTTCTATAGATTTTTTTTTATTTTATATCTTTTGAGTCACATTAGGTAGAAATGACATTATTTCTCCCTTAAATCTTCGGTAGAATTTGATAACCATTGACTTAGTCATTTTCTTTGTAGGACGGTTTTCAAATACAAATCCAATTTCATTAATAAAAAGCTACTCAGGTTATTTATCTACCCCACTGATCTTTGCAAGGTAGTTTATGTCTTTTAAGAAATCTGTTCACCTCATATTATTGAATTAGTTGGTATAAAGTTAAATATTCCCTTAATGTCACATTTGTAGAATTTGTTGCTATGGCTTTTACCTAGTTTCTTTCTTTTTCTTCCTAATCAGTCACTTATCTTTGAGGAAAAATATTAAGCTTTTAAGGCATTGATTTTAAAATAATTCTGTTTCCTATTTCTTCTTTTCATGCCAATCTGCTATTTCATTTTTTTCTTACTTGGAGTTTCAAACACCTTTCCCTTCTAATTTTCTTTCAGTGGGAGAATTTGAAGTTATCTTCTTAGATAGGTATTTAGTCATGTACACTTCATTTGAGTACTGGTTTAGCAGCATCTTACAAATTGATATGTGGCATATTCATGACCATTCAGTTAAAAATGTTTTTAATTTATCATTTCCCTCTTGATTTCTTCTTTGAGTGATGGACGTGCTATTTAGAGTAATTATAGTTTATTTAGTATATTTCTGATATATTTGTATTATTGGTTTCTGGCCTAAAATCATATGTTCAAGGATAATATTTTATATGAATTTAATCTGGATTACTGAGACTTTTATGGGCAAAGTATATTCTGTTTGATAAACATTCCATGTATACTTGAAAAGAATGTAAATGCTGCCATTATCAAAAGGAGTGTTCAGTAAAAGTCAATTAGGTCAAATTAGTAGCTAGTATTGTTCTATATCTATATTAACTTTCAATCTAGTTGTTCTATTAATTAGGAGTATTAAGATGCTCTAATCTAATTGTGGATTTGTGTAATTCATCTTTTAGTTCTATGAGTTTTCACCTTATGTATTTGAAGTGCCATTAGTATGAACACAAACTCAAGACACTTTGGTAAGTTCCTAACTTTAAAGAACCAAGTAGAGCACCTGTGGCTCCACCTGTACTCTCATAAATGGTTGTCATGCTGAGGTCCTCATCTATTTCAACATGAGTAGAATAAACAATATGTCACCCAAACTAATTTGCTTCAGAAAAGAATAACCCAAACACATTTTTAAAAACAGTATGTTTTCCTCTTCTTGTGGTACTTGAAATCTCTTAGAGAAGCATGACCATGGCACTGTAGCAAATAATGCAAGGACATTTATTATTAATACCAGATCTGGCTCAGAAATATTCTGCAGGATTCCAAAGGAACTAGAGTTCAACAAACATTGGGGCTTACGGCGTGCTTTTGTTCTTTTGTTCTACTGGTCTTCTATTTCCTCCCTCCCCCATTTCCTTCTTCCCTTCCTTTACTTCATTTCATATTTACTGTGTATATAATCTGAATCTGTTCCTTTGTCAGGAAAAGGATGTTGAGTTGATTCAAATAAGATCCATGACCTCAGAGTGTATAAGAATGGAAGATGGCTTGGAAGAAGTGGGACTTGAATTGGACCTTGAAGGACAATAGTTGAAGGATATATTTTGTAGAGAAGGAAGATATTTGAAACATTCATTACAAAACAAATTCTTTTCAGGTCCTGAAATTTTCTTGACATTTTTCCAGAATTTTCCACTTTATAATGATTTTTATGAAAGTAACTTAAAAACTGTCTAATTGAATCACTAAAGAGTTGTATACTTTAAAATTTCCCTATTTTTAAATCCAGATTATTATCAGCTTCCCCTATTAAAAATGTTCTGACAATAGATTTTTATAAGCTATGTTTATAGCATTAGTGTTATATAGGTGAAAAATATTTTAAAGATTACTAAGTTCAGCTATCTCAATTTTCAGACAAGAATTGCATGTGAAAATGTGTGGTTAATTAACTGAGTTCTTTCAAGCTATGCTGCTCACATTTTAACATTTGAGTATCATTTTAAAGTACAGATTATGGTTCAGTAGGTCTGGGGTGGAGCCTAATATTCTGCATTTCTCACAAGCTCCCAGGTGATACAAATGATGTTCAGAAAAGGTTCATGCATCAGGTGAACAATTTGAATCCAATGTGTCGCTCTGCAAAGCCCAAGTGTAACCAGAGACTCTGTTCTGTCTCTTTTATCTAGGATAAGGCTAAGGTAGGCAACTTGCTAGGGCCAGTGGGTAGAAACTTTCAAATATAATTGAAATTTAATTTGATTATCTTACTCTAAGGATATCTCTTCCACCAGCCATTGGAGGTCTGGCTGAATACCCAATTGATGGAAAGATTTAATGGAAATTTAATGATGGAGGAGAGCGTCTATGATCTGGTGACTTTGAAGGACCTTAGAGGGCCACCAACCCTAAGGTTTAGGCTTTGTATGTTAATACTGAATCCTCTGAACATGTAGCAAAACTGCTAGTTCCCCAGTTATTTAAGAGTCAAGACCTTTTTTCTGATAAAAGTTGCATTGCCAGGAAGAAAAATCAAATGATATTAATATTTTTCTATTTTTTAAAACCAGACCACCAGACTGGATGGATGAACATTAGTTAGACCCAGGAGATGGCCAGAGTTGTCACATGAAGGAAAATTCTCTATCCCTTCCTCTCTTTTTCCTCCTCCGCCTCTTTTGGAAAAACAAAAGCTCATATTTAAGAAATTTTCAGAACTGTAATTTGCATTTTGAAGAAAATGTCAGAACTACTTAGCACAAGATGAGCAGCAAAAGTGAAAATGTAAATGATTGGGGGTCTCTTTACAAAAGATAGATGTGTCACTTCTTAGTACAGACATACTTCTCTTTACAAAGTTTTCAAATGATAATGTTCTCCTTAAAACATGTTCAACATTTGAATCGTGAATTTCAAATTGTCACTGCATGATGAGCTCCATCCTGAGAAAGGAAGAAAGGACAACTTGCTCATCATGCAAGTGACATGAAAACTCCTGAACATTTCCAGGTTAGTTGTTGAAATTCCCTAATGGCAGCCCTGGCTTGGGGACGCACCAGTCCACAGAGGAGCCAGGCACTTCTGAGAGGTACTCATTCTGCAAAACCAGAACTGTGGACTCCAGGGTACCCGATCCCCATTCCAGGAACTAGTCCAATTTCCTTCTGTAGGTTGGACACCTCAGTCTGCTACTCAGTCTGTTTGAAACTAGACTCATTGGCCTCTCATTCTAATAAACAGGCCTTCCTCATAATTCTGAGTAAATTCACTTCATGTCACTCAATCTTCCCAAAAGCAGACTGTGTTTGAGTCTCCAACTCTTCATCTCCATTCTCACATTAAGTCCATTCAATCCCAGTGTATTTTCATCCTACTACCTCCATTGACAGTCGGCAATCTCAAACTTCCTGAAATATCCTTTATGCTGAGGCCAAATTCTTATTCTCCAGTGCCTTAGTCACACTTCAAGCTGAATCTTTGAGTGATGACAACGTAATAAAGCTCACGTTTCTTTCCTTGAATTCAAAGTCTTGTACAAACACCCTCCAACTCTTCTGCTCAGTCTCATTCCTGTTTAAACTGTAGTCTAGGCATGCAAAAGAACATCCCATTCCTGAAGGACATATTTAGGACATTTGCATATGACTTCAAAGCTTTGTGTTCTGATCCCAATCCTGCTCTTCCCAAGGAGTGTGAAACTTTGATATTAATTCTAAGCCAGTTTCTCATATTTAAAAGGAGGCACTCACAGTGTCTGCCTCCTAGAATCATGCAAGGATCCAAGTTCAAATTTAGTGCAGATCTTGCCATTTTTATTCAGGTATAGACCACACCATGAAAGGTGCACAACAAACTAGAAGTTCCAGCATATCCTATAATCAATCAAAGATCTGAGGTTGAGGGTCATTGGACTAGACCAGATGGAGAAGAAAGTCACCTGCAAAGAGAGACAGAACACAAACATTTGCTCACCTGGAGCATACACAGTAGGATAACTGTAAGTTGTCAGTTATACCTTGTCATAAAGTGGAGAATAGTGAGAAAGTGTAGAACAGTTAGGGCCTCAGATATAAGAACTAGTGCACACATGCACGCTTTTTCTCCTTGTATAGTACTTGGAGAGAATCTTAAGAAAATGTCCCTTATAGTTCAGGTCTGTTCCTTACAGTTCACATGAGGAACAATAGCCACTTCAAAGTTGACACAAGATATCACCAGATCCTCATGTCAATGAGATCTTATGGAGAGCATGGCCTTATACTTCACCTTGTTTATGTGGGACTTTATTCTTCAAACTAAAATGCCTACTTTTGCTTTCTCAGAGAGAGGGAAATAGATGTCAAATAAGTAGTTCACTTTCCCAAAGGCACAAGAAAGGAATTTCTTTAGAGGTCATTCCAGAATATCATGACCAAGTGCTTTTTTTGTGAATCCACTTCTTGGAGATGGTGGAAAACATCTACTCCAACATGAGAAATTTAGGTCTTATCCTTTGTGGGCTTGTTTTGTATGACATACCACTCTTTTCTGTCAGTTAGATTAGAGTGGGGTTAACAACCCCTTTTTGTAGAAGAGAGAACTGAGGTTCATAGAGATTAAGGCTTGTCCCAGATCAAAGAGCAGTTTTGTTGAGGTGAAGCTGAAAACAAAAGAGCCAGGGGGGAAGGAAAGAACCATTCATGGCCCTTTAGTCCTTGAAGATTTTTTCCCATGAGCAATTTGAAACTGCAGATGTGTTTTAAAGAACACACAGATACACTCTGACAAGGACTTTGATGTTATCTTTCTAAGCGGTGAACCCCTTAGACAGCATCATTTTACATTTAGCCACCCAACATTCACCAGCTTCTTGCTGGCAGCCAGGCCCTGCATTGACTTCCCCCTCTCCCACTGTAGTCTGGAAAATTCCAGGGAAGAGCATGTTCCAGGGACCTGTGTGGACAGTGGCTTGTTCTCTGCTGGCCATCTGTCTCTGTAGGCTCATGCAGGACAAACAAGGCTTGATTTCCCAGGTTTTCTTTTTTTTTTTAATAATTTTTTAATTTATATATATTTCACATCATTTCAGTCCCTGGGGGTCACCCACCGCCTCCCCTTCCCCCTGCTCCAGCTGGTCCCCATTCTCCCCTTGTGCAGTTTCATTTGGTTGACCATATATTAGTGAAACCATTTGGTTTATGTCCCTTTCTATCTGGCTCGTTTCTGCTAGAATGATTTCTTCTAGGTACATCCAGGTTTCCATAAATTCATTAAATTTGTCATTTTTAATTGATGAGTAATACTCCATTGTGTATATGTACCACATCTTTTTCATCCAGTCATCTGTTCTGGGGCATTTGGGTTGTTTCCATGTCCTTGCAATTATAAATAGTGCTGCAATAAACATCGGATCACAGGTGTCCTTTTGTACCCACATTGAGGTCTCCTTTGGGTAGATTCCCAGAAGTGCGACTGCTGAGTCAAATGGCAATTCCATTTTCATTAGTTTGAGGGTTCTCCATACTGCTTTCCATAGTGGCTGGACGAGTTTACATTCCCACCAGCAGGTATGAGTGTTCCTTTCTCTCCACATCCACGCCAGCACTTGTTGTTGCCTGTTTTTTTGATGTGGGCCATTCTTACTGGTGTAAAGTGGTATCTCATTGTGGTTTTGATTTGCATTTCTCTGATTGCTAGTGATATTGAGCAATTTTTCATGTGTCTATTGGCCATTTGTATTTCCTCTTTGGAGAAATGTCTTTTTAGTTCTTCTCCCCACTTTTTGATTGGGCATCTTGTTTTGTTTTTGTTTAGTTGTGTGAGTTCCTTGTAGATCAGTGTTATTAATCCC
>PVHY01010136.1:0-37613 GCA_004024945.1 Uropsilus gracilis
AAAAAAAAAAGCATCCTGAGGGTTATATGGTTAAGAGGGAAGGGGAGAAAAAGGGACAAGGGGACACAAAGGAAGGTGGTAGGTGAAAAATAAAAATGTATTTTAGAATAAAATTCTATTCACCTGTGGTAGCTGGGGGCTCTGGCGGCCAATCAGTGTCCACTGTCCATTTCTAACTCTGTATCCACTTACCACTTTACCTGCAATGAACATAAACAATAATCATATAACATAAAAAGTATTTAAAAAATAAAAGAATTTATTTCAGAATAAAATTTAATTTAAAATTTAAATAAAATCCCAAATGCCAAGCATTGTAATGGAAACAATAAAATGAAAATGCATACAGAATTTCATGCATTGTACAAAAGTCCTTTTATTGAAACAGGCCTATGATCAAATATAATTTAGATTTTACCCCTAAGGTATTAGTAAGCATAATGGCAAACATCTATAATTTAACATGCAGTTTAAAGTTCTTACCTAAATGGTGAGTGTGAACTCTATAGGCAAAGACGTGCATTGGATACTTTTTATAATGACAGGAAATGTCAGAATTCACAACTGTTAAAAATGAAAATAGAGAAAAAAGTCACTATTCAAAGAGAAAATAACATTCTTGTCTAAAATATGTTAGATTATTAAGAAGATGGCAGCCATGAGAAATTTCTTATAAATAAACACACATGCATGTATTTCTCAGATATAAGCACTTAGGGGTCAACCATTTCACTAGCATTAGTTAAGAATTCCCTGATCTCACAATTTTTTTTCACTCAGAAGAAAAAGAAAATGATTGGGACCAAGCCAAAATACTGTAGTGGACTGAAAATCAGCTTAATTTGTTACCTTTATGATTATGAAATTTATGGAGTTGAAAAGCTTAAATTTATGGAATTGGTTTCTATTTATGAACAAAAGGATTTCTGAAAATTGATTGCAAACACCTAAAATACCTAGACTGGCAATTCCTTTGCGAAAGAACCATTTCATATACTTTTCCCTCCTGAAAGTCTAACAGACTCTAATAAATGTTATAACGTGCTATGCTATACATTATAATAAATAAATGGGTCATAACTTAAAAAGACTCCCTACAAAAAGAAATGGATATAAGATTAGAATGACTGATAAATAATATACCTACTCTAACAGTTTTTAGAAGTTTAGAAGAATCAGCTAATATTATTCCATTCTACAAGGGTAAATCATCTTAGTACATCTCAATTTAAACACTGAGTCAGTGTTGGATTGCTGCCCACATGATTTCACACTTGGTAGTCTCTATAATCATTTATTACACAGTACACTATGTGGTTTGTCTTTGACATCAAACTGCCAACTTGCAAAATATTCTTGACCTAAAAAAAACCTTAAATAAATGTTTTTCTTTTATCAATATAGCCCACTACCTAATCCTAGTCCTCAGTGCTTAGCATCTTAAGAATGAAAATAACACATCAGTAACAGTGAATAAAAAAAATTTTAAAGTTGATTTAAGATACAAAGATAATAAAGAATCGGTTTATTTTTTACGAATTCAAATGTATCCACCATTTAAAAAGTTTATAATAAATACTGTAAATCTATTTCTATAGATTAGATAATGATATCTAAAAGATCATTACTGACTATAATGACTATAGCTCAATAAATACTATATGAATTCCAAAAGATTACTACTCACCTTTCTCTCCTGCTGGTATCACAGTGTCAACAGACATCATAAGGTACATGCCAGCAATTAAAGGCTGTCTATAGAAAACAGTAATAATTGTTTCAATTGTTTTGAATGGTTTTGAAAAGTTAAAACTATTTTCCTGGAAAAATAAAGTATATAATAACACACTGTTCTATACAATAAGTTTTGTTTCAAAGTTAAAACAAAATAATATTGGAAAAAGGTGGACTATTTATATTTCCATGAAATTACTCATTATATGGTGAATGTACATGATCGTTACGGTTATATGTTTATGTCAATGTGGTTAAAATAGAGTTGCGCATTTGCTTGGTAAAATTCTAGTCTAACTGTTGCTGTGAAGTTATTTATTGATCTGATTAACATTTAAATCACTGACTTTATGTACACCAATGTACCCTCGAGAGAAAACACCTAGGTCTGAAAAAATGGTAGGAATTTAACCTGCAGACTGCTCTGGATTTAAGATTATACCTGTGACTCCTGCCAGAATTTTCAATCTGGACTCTCTAATCCCCACAACACCACAAATCTGAATCTCTCGCTCTCTTTCTCTCACTTGCTAGTTCGCTCACTCACTCTCTCCTCCCTCCCTCCCACATATCTGCTTTTATATATAAACATCTCTATATAGTATTAATTTGGAACTTTACAAAGATATATATTCATAAGAATTTTATAGGTTCTATATTTCCAGAAACAGAACCACCAATGATTCCTAGCTCTGACACTCATGGCGATGTTAATCCTCTTCACTTCGGTGTGGAGTGGAACTAATAATTTGTTATTTCTAACAAGAACAACGTGGCAAATAGATTTGTTACTTCTAGCACATAGAATTTGACGGTTTATAACCTCTGAGATCTGGTAGTGAGAAGATGCTGCATCCATCTCCTACTCATTTCCTTGCTGCTGGTGATGGGCACCAGTAACCTTGTTGTAAGCTGCCTGGTTTACAGCCCTCATGGTAAGGAAAGGAGAGCGATCTCTGGACCGTTCAGCAAAGCCACAACACTCAGCAAAGTCCAGAATCCACTAACAGCCATATGAGAGATATTTGAAGAAGTTTCTTCCTAGTTGAAACTCATCTGCAGCCTTTGCCTGATAATATCAGCCTATAGGACATAACTACTCTGTGCTCAGATCTCTGACACATAGGAGAGTGACACACTAAAAATTTGTCATTTTAAACCACTAAGTTTAGGGTAATTGTTATATAGCAATAGAAATTTAATTCAGTGGATTTATTCCTATTAAGTTCTCAAAACTTGAAAGTTGTCACTCAGGGTAAGGCAACTAGTAATACTTACGGTACTCGAGTGAGGTGTAAAGACACACCAGAACAGTCTTTATGATTATCTGAAAAATAACAAGTACACACCTTAGAAATGAAAATGTGCAAAATAGATTTTAAAGATATACTACAAAAGAGTTAGTTTCCTTTGTATGCTGCTTTATAGCTTACAGAGTACTTTCCTCTTCTTTAAGCTACATTAAATCTCCAAAATCTCACAAAAGCACCAACATCATTTCCAGCAGCCTAGCATATCTCCTTGACTCATCAAATTGCTCAGTTATCTGTTTTTATTTTCTTTTTTATAGATCTAGGTCTTTCCTATAGTTCTAGGTACAAGTCAGAAACACTGAGAGTCTCTTCACCATTGGCAAAGATACTTGAGAGACCTTTTGTAAATCTTCCTTCTTCCCTTGCCACTCCCAACTAGAAATAAGATAGAAATTGGATTAATCATCCAGAGTTTCACTTCTGTTGAAATTACCTTCTACAGAAATCACACTTGAACTTACTCATTTCTTCTATTTCTGGAGATGATAAATTCTTTCAACCTAATACTTTTTCTAAGTAACACAGAATTTTATCTCATTTTTAAATATTTGATTTTAATATAAATAGTGTGTGTGCAAAAGTCACAGCTTAAGTCTAGAAATTGATGCAATGTTCCAATAAATAATATCAGATGAAATGGCTCTTTATTTTAAGGGAATTTTTGCCAAAAAAGGAAAGGTAACTTCATATAAAAATAAATTAACAGGTGTGCATTTTGATTTATCATATGGCTTTGAAAGAATTTTGTATTTAATACATTGGTAATAAAACAAATGGAAAATTTATAGATTAAATTTGAGACTTAAAAAGCTAATACAAAAATAAATTTAATGATAAACATTTTAGATATAATCAAATTTTTTTGGGTATTGTTAACTTTACACAGAAATCTCTATTTAATCTCCTAAATCAATTTCAGGGATATGTTACTGTCATAATAATTTCAGAAAGTTCTTTCTTTTCATAATTTCAACTGAGTTTTTAAGTTGTGAGGAGAAAATACTACTACTACTACTACTACTACTACTACTAAAATTATCAGTAACAATGATAACAGCCATTATAGGTTTATTTTAAATTTGCTGATGCCTTTAAATATGAAAAGGATAATTGGGCATTATTTTCATCTATTGAAAAAAAACACTTTATTTTTTAAAACAAGTAGTTTCCTAAATGACCTGCATGCAGTTTAGTAAATATTATTGAAATAATTCAGAATTATGTAGACATTTCTTCTATTCAAAAGAAAATGGTTGAAAGAATATTATCCATTCATGCCAGATTTACTCTAAAGTCCATAATTAGAGGAGATGATTTTAGAAAAAATTTCCCATATATATAAATATATAAAATCACACCTATTTAAAAAATTTTTGAGAAATGATAATTATACATGCACTCAGTTAATATTCAGTTATTGAACAACTGAACAATCACTATATTCAGACACTGTTTCATATTCTGGGGCTACAAAACAGTGAGAAACAATATATTCAAATTTCTTGGTCTAACAACACATGTGTTTAAAGGAGAAAAGGAATGGGTTAGTGTAGGAGGGAGAAGATGGAAAAAACCAAACATATAAATAATGTCACACAGTGAACTCATTACAATAATGTGATAGTGAATAGTTATATTATTCACTGTGGTCCAGGAGGGGTCTGGGAGTCACAAGGCAGAAGACTGGACAAGCTGTACAGAATACTATTAAGCATCTGGGTTTTATTATGCTTGGGAAGCCTTGGAAGACTTTAAGCCAGTGGAGTGATGGAATCATATGAAGTGCCTGTCTGGCCTGTACATGGCACTTAAGAGATTATTTAATAACTATGAAAGCACTGTAGTTTTTGTTTCATGAACAATATCAACATTCCCCAACCACACCCTAATACAATGTACATCTAAGCAAAGGTTTCGTGTAAAATGAGAATTGTTTCTGGACTTTTCATTACATCATTGTTGTGACAGCATATATTAATAAATGAATCACATATATTAATAAATGAATCACATTTCGACATCCAACTTGGTTGGTACTCTTTACCATGACTTAAAAAAATTAAACTGGTGAAACTAATAAAAAACCTGAATATATTTAAGGTACTACGGAATAAGTCTATCATCAAAGCTGATATGTGTCACCAAATTAAGAGTATCAGGAATGTCACTAGATAAGACAAATTAGTTACTGCCCAGTATAATGCATTATGCATTTTCCTGTTAGATAATAAGAACTGTCTTTCTTTTTATTCAAAGAAAACTGCAAATCAGAAACAATTTTTTAATCTGAAGACATTTTTTAACTACTTTCAAAGTTTTCTCAATCTTAATTCACACTAATTGTTAAATGATTGTTATGTTTTGACTTTCTATTTAGGCTTTTAAGAGTGAGCCACATTCTCACTGTGCAAGGAAAGGCAGTACTAGGTTTTCTTTTTCTTCTTTTGATCCTACAGTTTACTAACTACATGCCAGATCTGATACCAATGATGATAGTACAGTTAAATCGTAAGTGATAAAATGAGATAGTAAACACATTCTATAAGAAAAAAAATACCTAATTTCTGACTTATACGTGATAAGGTTAACCAAAATTGGGGAGAAGGAAAAAGATAATATTGAATGGTCTTACTTATAAGTGGAATATAGGGAAACAAAACAAAAAAAAGTCAAGAAAAAGTCAAAACTAGCAAGCTGACCATGATGCTGAAGCAAATAACCAAAGAGGGGGAGAATGGAGATGCAAAATGGGAGGGGTAAACACAAGGGAATATGGTGTTGGTTCTTAAATGATATGGAGGCAGGATAACTATGGGGGTTACAGTGATGTAAAGAAAAAACTGATTAATTGAAAACAAAAACATGAGGGAAATAGGATTCTGGAGACTCAAAGTTTTGTCTTTTAGAATGTAAATCTTATACGGATAGAGGATTGGTGAATACACACAGATAGATCCAAAGCAGAACTCTTGTCTGCTTTACAAAAGTTCCACAGCCAAAAGAAAGAGAAGAAAAAAATAGTGAAAATACATGTTTAAAAACCATACTATTCTCTAATAATGGCAAGGGATTTGTTTGTACAGCCTTTCGTCAATTTGACTCACTGAATCAACAACAGACAAGCATTTCAGAAATCTTAGCTGTATTACAATTTAAATTATGGATAACACTTTAAAATATCATCATTATTTAACCATGGAGGAATCAAGGTATAATTCTAACAATGTAACTTTTAGAAATTTTGTTACTTAAATGGATAAATACACATTTTAACAATGACATTTTGGTTGAACAAAATTCTACAAGTTATATCAAACAATACTTCATAAAGGGTATTTACATACAAATTAGACATCACGAAAGTCCATTACTATTTACAGATTGTTTCAAAATCAAATATTATTGTAAATGATAGAGATCTCTTCTGATATAAGTTTCTACAGTTCAACCTGGAAATCCTGAGTCTGCTTATATACACATGAGAAGTCTTGTGGGAATACCTTGAACTCCTCAAAAAGGTAATTTGGAGGGTTGGGGGGCTATTTCCATGGCTATTTCTAGAGCAAGAGGCAACTTTAGAGAAAAGCATTTCAGCCGAATGTTTGGTGTGAACATCATAACCTTTTAACTCCAATGTGATCCTTGTCATAGTGACATACTGTTATTTTGATAACCTCTATGCAGATCTTACTTCTGGTCAATGAAGAAACTTCAACTAGTTTTGCATATTTCACCGATATTTCACAGAGTGCTATGACTTTGTCTGCCCTTCTGTTGTAACACAGTGCTTACGTCACAAAATAGGAAACCTTCTAAGAATTAATTCATTGCAATTCACTAGGCTACACATGAAATCTATCTCTGACATGTATTATCACAATAATGGATAATGCTTTAAAAAGTATATTCTCATAAAGACATATATCAGTGTTCGGATACTGCTACATAAAATGAAGACAAACCCAGACCTGAAATAGTTAAGAATTTTAAAGGAATTGAATTCAGAAATTCAAAATGGTATGCTGGCTGAGAAAGTTGGTATATATACATATTCTGAGTTTAGAATGGAAGTAAGTTGGACAAAGAAGAGTAAAATGAGATGGGAAATTTAATGAAGGATAGAATCAAAGAAAGAAGTAATGCTATCACTACTTGCAAATGACACAATAGTATACATAGAAAACTCTAAATCTCCTAAAATCTATTAGAAATTTATAGAAAATCTATAAATCAGTACAGTAAAATGTAGGCTTTAAAGTCAACATTAAAAGTTCATTGCTTCCTAAATGAAAGAAATAAAGAAAACAATCACATTTATGGTGCCATCAGAAGTACTAAATGCCCACAAATAAGCCAAATAAAGAGGTAAAAGATCTATTCAACATAAACTATAAGACATTGTTAAAAAGAGATAGAAAACATAAGGAAACAAAAAAAGATAGTCCGTGTTCACAGATTGGAAGTATTGACATTGGTAAATGCCCATCTTACCCAAAACAAAATATATTTAATGCAATCCTTATCAAAGTTCCAGTGCAATATTAATTTGAAATTTATACAGAACTACAAAAGATCCCAAACAGCAAAAGTAGTCTTAGACAACAAAGAGGAGTAATGGAGATATCATGAGATTTCAAATAATACTATAAAGGTTAAAGTCTTCAAAACATAAACTAATCAAAACATGGACTAGAAATAGATACAGACCAATGAGACATAAATGACAGGCCCCCAAATAAGCTTATATATATGGTTTTATATATATATATATATATATATATATATATATGTATCAAAGGAGCAAGAGTATACAACAGAAAAAGTCTCTTCAACAAATGGTGATGGATGAATTGGACAGTTACTAGCAGAAAATGAAACTGGTCAACTATCTCACACCATACACAAAGATTGACTCATAATGAATTAAATACTTGGATGCAAGACTGGAAACCAAACATACATAGAAAAACCATTTTACAATACTGGCTTCACTTTGGGATTCGACTGCAATAGCAAGGAAAACAAAAGAATAAACAAATGGGACTGTATTAAACTAAAAACCTTCTTATAAAGTGCTATTCTGAATAGAGCTATCATTAAAACAAAGATATCCTATTGATGGGAGAAAATACCTGCATACATCTGACATTAGGGTTAATATCCAACATCTATAAATAATTCCCACAATTCAACAACTTACTGAAAAACAAAGAACAAAAAAACCCCACCAGAACAAAAAGTGCTAGTGAAGATATGGGGAAAATGAAACCTTGTTGGAAATGCAGACTGATCCAGTCCCTATGGAGAACAGTATGGAAATTCCTCAAGCTATTAAAAATAGATTCACCATATGATCCAGTACTTCCACTTCCAGGTATCTTCCCAAAGATTATAAAATCACTAATTCTCTTTGAATTTGCACTCCTATTTTCACTAACACTATTAATAACAGCCAAATTATGTAAATAATTAAGTGCCCAAGAACAGAGCAGTCAATTCAGATTTGTTATATACCACTATAGGATACTATTCAAGTATATATATTAAAAAAAAAAAAGATTTACCACCTCAAATGAAGAAAGACAATATTGATAATTTCACTTATGGATTATAGAGAAACAAAACAGGAATTGACAAAACTAAACAACAAACCCTAGAACTATGACTACATAGTTGAGGCTGTCAGAGGGAAAGGGGGAGCAAGAATAAAGGAGAGAGGAGATTTAGTGGTCTAGAATGAAGAACTGGGCACTCTGGTGATGGGTGTGTATAGTGACATATATCTGAGAGCTGAAACTATTACCCTACAACATCACAGTGTGGTTAAACCACCATACGCTCAATTAAAAAAATATTTGGAGAGTAATGATTCAAATAACTGAAATAATGTGAATTTATCATATTGAATTTACCAAATAAAATGTAGAATTAGGAAGTGTATTATTCCCCTCGTACATCTATAGATCTATATATACAGATATATACACATGTATACATCATATACATATATTCACACATACATGAATATATATATATATATATATATGAATTTACCAATATATGAATTTACCAGGAGAATAATTCACTACCAAATTCTACATTTCACTTGGTAAATTCAATCTGATAAATTCATATTATTTCAGTTATTTGAATCATTATACAATATACATATTCCCCAGGGTTCTCCCATCACCATATCAATCATAATATTTTAATTAAAGAAACAAGTATATCAAATTTTTCCAAATAATAACCACAGGAATGGAAAGAATAGGAAAAAGAGCACAGAAAAAATTTTTTTCTACCACCATCCCTTATATACCCTTTGATTCTTCCTTTAAAGTAATTCAGAAATATCACTTTATTAATGATCACTAGTTTTTAAAGTAATTTAGTATCAAACTGTCTTCTATGAAAAGTTTAATATCTATCTTATTCTGACTTGCTTTATGATACATAACTCCCTTGAAATCCTTTCATTTTGCTGTAAATGAAACATTTCATCTTCACTTATGGCTGAATAATAGTCCATATTATGGACGGGATGTGGGAATATTAAGTAGTAAAAATATGGTTTTAAAGAAAGGAATGAGAATTGAAATGGTTGTGAAAGATATTGCAAAGAAAGGTATTGTAAAAATGGAAAGGGAAATTCCGACTTGGAGATTGGATCTAGGTGGATTTCAACAGTCATCAGTGAAATAAAGTAAGACAAAACATTATGGTTGTGAAATTACAAGATTAGGGACCATGAAGTTGATAATGTTCTACCACAGAGCTTTTGTGGATTTTAAATATGAAGTGCCCTAT
This sequence comes from Uropsilus gracilis, assembly GCA_004024945.1. NCBI lineage: Eukaryota > Metazoa > Chordata > Mammalia > Eulipotyphla > Talpidae > Uropsilus > Uropsilus gracilis. The sequence goes on from PVHY01010136.1 coordinate 9,858, forward strand.
AATTAGACCCAAGGCAATCTACAGTTCTGGGTTAGAAGGATTCAAAGTGTTCAGAAAAGAGTTTAAGGCCATTTTTATGTTGATATTGAAATTGTCCTTTAAATCTATGCTTTATTCACCTTTATACAACTGTCATCAAGCAAAAATCCTGACAACTGCTCTTTATAACTAGCTTCATTTAGCTTATTTTAGCTTTCTTATTCCAATGTAAATCTTCACTGCACTGGGCTATCCTTTCACATTCTTTCCAGAGTAGACTGGTGAATACTTGGTCATCAATCATTAAAGTTTGGTAATTAATGAGGATTAAACCCAAAGATCTCTGTTACAACCATTTTTGTAAGATTGTTCTCTTAGAAGATACTTTCTCTCTGCTGTTCTTTCAGTAAGACAAAATTTTAGCCTAAGGGATTTCATGACCAGGAAACTTGATACAATAAAAAGGTGTCAGATGACACAGGGAAGGATTATTTTATTATATGTTATTATTTCCATTATAATGTCCTATGTACATACTAGAAGCCTTATTAATGGTAGAACATTAACCATGGAAAAGTTAAAAGTACATTTTTAAAGGAATGTAAAACAACAAAACCTAATAATACTTTAGAAGTACATCATAGCATAGAATAATACAGTAGTAATGGTGTCTGAGTGGTTAAGACTTCTAAAGAGCATTCTGATGATAAAAGAAACGAGTATTTCCAGACAGCAGACGAGACTTGAAAATAGCATTCAATCAGAATCTAATCTTGAGCAAGATGAAAACTGGATGACCACTCCACAAGAGTCTCATTGCTTGCCCTCTTTTCAGCAATTGCTCTCCTCCACTTAGGCAGAGATATATAACCACAGCAAGGTATTTTATCAAATACATACACTCATAGAATTTCAGAATTGAAAGGGACCCTGGAGATGTTGGAGTTCAACTTTTCTATTGTATAGATTGGGAAAGAGATTAAGGAGAGTGGTCACAGTAATTCAGATACTGGTGACCCACCTGGGTATAAAATGTAATTCTCCAATGTTAATATTTAGTAAATGCTACTTACTTTAAAAAAAGTTTTAGATCGTAGAGACTCCTAGGCGTTTTATCTATGAAATATGCTGAAGCTACGATGAAGTAAGAATGGATATATAACCCATAGTACTTAAGGATATCCACTTAAGCAGGAAGTTCATTTCCCTTAATGGGAGGTGAATGCATGGGATATGAGGTTATCCATTCCAAACGATTAAGCTTGCTTTTCTAAAAATAGCTTGCAGTTCCTGCTTGGATTCATAGTTAAGTAGTAAAGTAAGTATGTGGAATAATGCATGATAATAACCTATTACATCTTAAGTCCTCAGAAGACTGTTGGTTTTTCCTATTCTTTCCCTCTAGAGATAACCCTCTGCACTTCCCAGGCTCATCTTGTCCTGGTTGTTTCCTGCCTCAAAAAAGAATAAGTTAGCCATCAATCCTGAGGGAACCAGTGTATTGTTATAAACTACATCCCACTAATTGGAAGAGTCCTTCAGAAAGACAGTTACAGAGTGGATTTCTATTCCCTACACTCTCCTAGGAAGGTAACAGTATAAAGATAAGGCACATCCATTATCTACTATACCAACCACAGTTCTAGATAATGGACCTTTCTTTGTGGAAGTAAGAAGGAGGAAAGTCTAAAACCACTATGAAATCTTGGGAAAACCAAAGCAGCAACATCTTTCATGATAAGGTTATTTTACAAGATTTGTAAATAAAAGTTCTAAGTTGGATCATATCCACCCACCAACTCAGAGGGTTTAGAACATTACTTAAATGCCACCTTCTGACCTTTTCTGTCTTGAAGAAATAATCTGAATGAAGATTATTGTAGTACATGCGAATGAAGATTATTGTAGTACATGCTAGTAATTTTGTAATGATACTGGTACATAAATATTCTAGCAACTGACCATTGAGTTGGTTTGATCTTTACCTTATGGTTCTTTGTTCCAAATGAACAACATTAAATTAATGACACCGATGATGCTTTGTGGAGATTAAATCATGGTTCCCAAGGAAACAAAGAATAGGTAGTTACTTGGGGATTAATGTCTAAAGTCAGTGAAAATTTCATATACTCAGAAATGACTTGGGAAATCCCTTCGGAGTGCGAGGTCACTTAAAGGGTCTAACACAGTCAGTTGTCTGGCTATTGTATGAGATTGAGTTGTGCTGTTAGCTGTTAAAAAACAGAACAAAAAACAAAAAAATCCCTTAATTTTGCAAAAGCTGAACTGTGTATATGAAAGGAAGTTATTTCTAAAATCCTTGAAAGAGCAGAAGAACAGTCATAGGCACAAAAGGCAAATAGGACATGAACCCAGCTGAAGGAATAGCAGAGCAGGATCTTAATTTCACGCTCACTTTGGGCCCATGTGCATTGAAAGGAACCCTCATTTAAATGAGGTGATGACACAGCTCCGCTTTTTCTTATCACCTGAATTACAAATGTAGGTCCAAAAGTCATTTGAGAGTACTCAGCAGAAAGGTATTATTTTTTACTGGCATTTATTTTAAATTAGGTAAAGGTAAAATAGAGGTATTTAATTGTACTTGTGTAATTATCCAGAACCTACACAAATAACATTTTTAAAATTAGTTTCTTCAAAACAAAACAAAACAAAACGGAGTCACCAAGTTTATTCTAGAGAATTCAGGGATCATTGAAAGCATGTTCTCATAAAATCAGGATTCTCCAATTACAGACACAGAGATACAAAATAATTTCTACTAAAAATGTGCTTACACCTTAAGCTGTAATGGCAGCTATATACCTGCTTAGCAAATATCTCTGAAAGATGGGTACCTAAGACATGACGCCGCTGCACATAGTTTTTCCTGGAGACTATTGAAGTCTGACTGAAAAGACAACCTTCAGTGCTAAATAAACCAACACTATGAAAAAAAAAATCTTCAAAAATAGAATTCCTTTTGAAGCTGTCACCACAGCAAGTTAGCCTCTTTTGATTTTGTATTCACTGTTATGGGACTAGAAATTACCAGCTTCCATTTGTCTTACGGCGAGGAAGAGAAAATGCATTTATCCTGCAAGAAGACAACTTTCACAAATGATGGCTGTGCTGTCCCCTAAGAGAGCAAATGGAAGGCAGGCTGGCCTGCTGGCTTACCAATGTGCTTTTATAATCATTGTGTGGGAGGATGTTACAGAACAACTGATGTGGGAACACTTCCCAGTTTCCATCTTTTATAAATGCAATGGGAAAAAGGCTACAGCAAAACTTATGATTTCCATAATTTCTTCCCTCAGCATTACGAACATGCTCCAAAGCTGTACTTTCAAAGGAGTAAAATTAAAAGACAAAGAACCAAATTGGGGGTGTAATATTTATTTAAAATGAGTCACAACGTTTTATTTATTTTATTGAGTAATATTGGTTTACAACACTGTAGGTGATCCAGAGGCCCAGGGCCATACGTCTTTAAATTACTGATGGACTTTTGAGCTTTTTGTTGAACTATACCATGCAGAAAAGTCCACAAGCAAGGGTATGGTTTTAAGATTTTTAAAAACCAACAACCTTGAAACTAGTATTCTGATCAAAAAGCAAAAATCCTCGATTTGGATCCCTTTCCTGAGGCTTTTTTTGTTTTTAAATCTTTAATCTTTAAATATTTGTCTTTCCGAAGGAGTGTCTCCTTGGCTAAAACCAGGAACTTCCAAAAATTATTTAATCTTTTTTTCTTAAACGGCTGTAGGTCCACAGCCTACCACTGTATCACTATCACCTATCACCATATTCCTTTGTGTTTCCCTTCCTTTCTCTTGTTGTGTGACTCAGATCTTTGGTCACCTTATTAATTTTAACTTTTCTTGACCATCAGTTTGACTTTTTTATATTGTATATATAAGTGAGACCATCCAGTATTTATCGTCTTTCAGTTAATTTCAATTAGCATAATTCCTTCCAGTTCCATCAATGTTGCTGCAAATGACATGTATTTGTCTTTTTGATCTCTGAGTAACAGCCCATTGTGTAAATATACCACAGCTTTTTGATCCACTGATCTGTTTTGGGGCATTTGGGTTGTACATGTATTTGTTCTCTGTAGTCACTAAGAAATACTTTTTAAATTCTTTCTTTCTCTTAGGAAAAGTTCTAACAACCATTTTGTACTTCTGTATCTCTATTTTTAATATGCATTCATTTGAAATGTCCATATAAATTTCCTTTTGCATCTCCCAATTTTTATTTCTTATTATCCTGAATGTTGAATATACCTAGACATATCTAAGAATGAGAGAGAGAGAGAGAGAGAGAGGGAACTAGGCCAAGTGAATAGCAGAACGGATAGATATTCAAGAATTTTGATCAAAGATGTCATTTAAAAGTCAAATTTGAAATAAAAAGTTAAAGAATAAGCTTTCGTCATATAAAATGCTATACTATCAATCTGTGTATTATCTGAAGGGTAGTTTTTAATACATATGTAAGAAGCTTACCTTTTACCTCTGTAGGAGTTATCCAATAATTTTTACAACAGTGTGTTCTCCCTCTTACATCTCTAAATGCTCATGGATGATAAACAGTAATCTAAGAGCAATAACATTTATTTTGTTTTGAAAACAAGAAGCTTATAGTCTGCAAAAGTTGTAATTTAATAGAAATATGTTTCTTGAAGCTGAACCTAAAATTAGTGACTACATTTTCAACCCAATTATATTCATCAGCTGAAAATAATATTGTGTATTATGCTTTTTTTGATGTCTCAATAAAAACATAAATCCAATGCATCTAATTTACATATAATTATGCATGCATGTAATTCTTGGTGTTAATTAAGAAATACCCTTTGAACATTATAGCTCATATATTGATTTAACAGTAACTTTTAGTCTTCAATATGTTTGTTGTACTGTGGTAAGCATAGTAATACAGTTTCATTTATAAAGCACTTCTGAATTGAAAAATATTATATAAATGTTAGGCATCATTACTGCAGTCACGGAAAAATATTGGAAATCCTCTGTAACCCAAATTATCACTCAAAATTCCACAGACCTTACACATGTCTCCATACTGTAAGATGTCAATGTAGATAGGTCTGTGGTTGCTGACCAGATTTTACTCTCCTTTTAGTTACTAACAGGACACACATTACGCTTAAAGTGGGGAAACAGGATAAAGAATGTTTGTAAAGAAATGCAGCCAGGAAAGTATAAGGAATTAAAATAGCTCCTGAGAGGAGAGATTCTTAAAGGTTTTCAAAGATGTAGAAAAGAACAGTTATGATGTAATGAGAAGACATGGAGTACCAGATGAAGGGTTTCCAAACTGGAAGATGAGAAGAATGTTCAGCTGACAGAGATGTTACTGAGGTCTCTTCTGGAGTTAGGGAAGGTTTGCTAATGTTGTTTTAGCAGAACATTTTGAAAATTTTGTATTTTAAATTTTTTTTTGAACTGTTTTTTCTGGTCATGCAGAAAAGTCACTTGAGAGTACTCAGTAAAAAGGTATTATTTTTACTGGCATTTATTTTAAACTAGGCAAAGGTAAAATATAGGTATTTATTGTACTACACCTCTCCCTCCCATTTGTGTGTGTGTGTTTTTTTTACATTTAACAAGATAGTCAATTAACATGAAGTGAATCAGTATTAAACAGGAAACAGAAAAGGTAAATACTAGCATTTCTCCCTAATGACTTCCTTCTTTTCCCAGAATTCCTAGAATTCTGAACACAAACATAAGCATGTCACGGTAATGAGGACAACACAGGGGTAGAAAACCAACTAGATGACTACCAAGTAATCAGTGAAAAAAATTCCTTGGATACTATTAGTACCCTGAACTACATTTCATTGAAAGTTAAGATTATCTCCTAATTTTGATATGTGCCCATAGACAAGCAACTCTTTTATTTCTACTCTTAATTTCTTTTGTTTAAAAATGAAAGTTATTATTTTAAATGGAGTTGGTTGATGACTATTTAGCTCTGATCAGCTTTTTAAAAGTTATTAATTATAAGTGATATAGCAAGCATAAGTTACAAAGGAGAAAGTGTAAGTAGAATATGACTTTCTTAAAAATATCTTAAAAATAAACTTAAAATGTAAAAACTCAAAAGCATCTGGAAAAGCTTTTTCCCCTTAAAAAATCATGTACATTAAGCATTACATTATTCAATGTTTAAGTACATATCTTAAGAAACAAAGAACATTCTAAATTTATCCTTTAAAAAAGAAAATATAGTACTCGACATATATCCTAGTGGATGAAAATGCAACTCCTGATACATAATGACCAATTTAAGTAGTTAAATAAACAGGTGTCCCATGGAGTGAAGGAGATGAATAAGGATTGTTAGTTTTCCATATTGAAGATGATTAACAAAGTTGAAATTCAGAAAGCCAGAGGATCTGAGAGCTCACATACATGTGAAGAGACTCACAAGAGCAAAATCAAAGTCAAAACAAACCAGGGGTAATGGGCTTCTTTTGGAACATTTGCGAGATACTGAATAGTCCTAAAATCATTCTTATGACTGCCATCAAGCAGCTTGTGTATAATGAAGGTTAGAGAAGATGAAAATCAGATTATAATTCTAAAATCAGTGAGAATTATGTAGAACCTGATTCAGAAATATCCCTGCATAAGGGGAGTGGAATACTTCATACATCGGAATAAAATGGCAGAAATGAGATGAGGTAAATGACTTTCATCTTTATTCACATGTATTCTATCTATCGTGCATGAATGAGTTCCTTCCTGTTGCTTAATGAACTTTTCAAACATGCACTGTTTTGCACAATTAAAGCATGAACTTTGGGACATTTAAAAATCCAACACAAATTAAATTCTGTTAGTTTTTAATAGCTATACCACCTTAGGCAAATCCCTTAACTTTCTGAGAACTGATTTCCATTTCTGTAAAATAAAAAGGCTGGATTAGATAATTCCTGTTTCATGCTATCACCTAAAGACTGACTGTTCTCAGTCCCTGGGGTGAGAAAACAAGTGCTTTAAAGACAAAATCGCACACAACACAAGATAAAAGTTTTTTACACCTTTCTTTCAGAAGGAAAAAAAAAAAGCCATGGTTTCCTTTCTGACAAAGCCACTGTTCAGTTTCTTCCCTTTATCTAAAAAAACCTATGGAATTTCAGGAATGGCTAATATTGTTTTCTTAACAACATTTCTCACTTGGAGTTGGTTTCATAATCTCTGACTTTTCATCATTTTCTAGTCTTTGTCACTCTATTTCACTTAAAAAAATGGAGGGATAAAACTTAATTTTGATCATTCTTTAAAAAGATTTCTTTAGATTAAGTGTAAAGAAAGAATATCAGTGTATAGAGAGACAGAGAGGGGAGTGTCCTAGAAAATCCTATGTGCATTCAAGTGGCTCAAGTGATACAGCATTTTAAAACCTAACCACCAAATAGTATTAAAAAAAAAAAAAAACACTAAAGAATAAAATGAACTCTTTCAAATTTCTATACAAAATAAAATGCTAGATAAATGGAGAGTAATTAAATGCACTCTTTTTTTTTTGTTGTTCTTCCAAAGGTTCCCTTCTTTTAAGAGAATTGAGATTTAATTATACTTATTTTGGTAAATGCAAATTATTCTGTCAGTGTCGCAGGCCCCAGGAGATAGTCCTGATGTACACAGATTAAAAGAACAGAAATACAGAAGAAACTGCAATTACTACTAGAAAAAATTGAGCCTCAGTTATCAAATACTAGTTTGCATAAAAATTACCTGGCAACTAGTTAAAAATCGAGAATCATGTATTCAGTGGTGTGTACTGATAATGTACCGATTCTCTTAAAAAAATTAAAATAAATGCCTGAATGTGTACTATGGTGTAAACTCTTGATAGTTAAATATGAATTTATGATAAGTATTAAAAGATGAAGAACATAATTTACAAATAATAACATATAATATTATAAATCTCACATTTTCCTTAAGTTTTGCTGAATCTTCCCATAACCAAGTTATGGTTTTTATGAATGAGTGGGCAATTGAAAAAAGAATTCTTGTTGCTATTCTTGCTTATTGAAACAAAGGCATATGTTGGAGCTGCATTTAGCTGTCAATAATGTGAACAAAATTTCTGCTGTATTGGATAAAAGTTTTCCAAAACTAGAATATATTTCCTCAAAATTTTTGGCTACCTATGGACATTACTAATATCCTTTCCATTATTTTCTTACATGCACACATCAACAAAATAATTGATCATACACTTATTAACACCATTTCTTAATTTCCTTGGTCTTTATCTTCCTATCATGGTTTGTATCAAGCAACCAAAGAGCAGTCAACACATATTCATAGCATTTCCATCACATAGTCACAATAAAACACAGGCAACTATAAAATGCAGAAGTTGATAATTTCCAGTATCCATTGCTGTTCTTTTCAATGATGGCTATAATTAGCAATCAGTTCACAACATATCTGAAAATGGTCAGCTCTTCTGAGTCAATATGAGTTTGCTCTGTCTGGTCTCTACCCTCTGGACATCTGATTATGTAAATTTGGATTGAACCTGGAATTTTCACTTTAAAAAGAACACTAAGGGGATTCTGTTGCAGGAGGTTTTCAAATAAGATTGTGAGAAACCCTGACCTAGACTTGTACTTTAGAGATAATTCTATTAAGATCTTACAGCTAATTCTAGTCCTTTAAATGACACAATAAGTTCAGTTCCTTTGTTTAAGTAAACACAGGCAAAATTTTTCAAGCGTAAAAACATCTAGTTCAGATAAGGATATGGGAGTCTTTCATTCCTTGTGAAATGCAAATTGGAAAAACTGTTTTGTCTGGTAATTTGTAGTTTTTTAAGTTTTAAGTACTTTCAAATCTCCAAATCCCATTTCTAGAAATCTACAGTAGAAAAACACGGTTGCTTAAGACATTTCTAACAATAAGTTCACTCCATTATCACTTATAATAGCAAAAATACTTAGAACTTTAAAAGTCTTTAGTATGGAACAGGATATACAGACTTAAGTATATCTGCACAAGAACATACTAGCAGCCATTATAAATAATGGAAGAGCCTTTCATGTGTTGCTTTAGAAATATGCCCCAGGCACACAATTAATTTAAAACAAGAGCAAATGCAGATCTGTAGACAGTGTGATCTGATTTTAGTCCAAAAAAGAAAAAAAAACACATATACCTATCTGGTATTTCTGTGCATATATGAAAATGTTGAGCTAAGATATGCAATGCTGACAGGTTATGAGGCAGTTACTTGGGACTGGGAGGTAGAGAAAAATGGCGATGGACTTTAAAAGGATACTATAGTTTTCCCTTTTAAACCTGTGTGCCTTTTCTTTATGAATGACAATCATACATCACACAATTCAGTTATATAAAGTATAAAATATTTTAAAAAATGATTATTCGTAATTCATATATAACCAACTATCATCTCTGTTATAGATTTTGCAAATAGTATGAAAATACTGTGATTTTGAAAGTATTGTGTGGTTTTTAAATTTATACATTTTTTAATACATATTTTCCAAATATATTCAGAACTCTCCAATCCTTAGCATTTTAACTGGTGATTCAAGTATTAAGAATAGAGTCTCTTGGTTTTTTCTCTTTTTTTTTTCTTTTCTTTTTTAGATTCTCTTGTTAACATTGTAACCTTCTGTAATTCTGAAATCTGAAACTCTGGAAAACTCAAGTTTTTCATAATACTTAACAGCAAAATTTGATATGAATGAATGCGATGCTATTTATGGTTTTTATCCCTTCTAATCTGACTATTTTAAACTTTTGCTATCAGAATTATTAGCATACTAGATGAAGGAATGTGAACCAGAGTCTGAAAGGTAAAATAATTTGATATGATTTATGCATTAGCACCCTTCAAAAAGGTTTAAGGGTCTTAATTACAAACCTGATTTGGCTCAAAGCATCTGAAAAAAAAAGTTTGTGTTTCTGTGTCAAGGAATTTTAGAGAAACAGATGTGTTAGTTGGGGAGGAAGAAAGGATATGCATGAGCATCACAGTTGTGTGAGAGAAAAATAACCACTTTTTTTTTTAATTGAAATAACATTGCTTTGCTACATTATAAGCTTCAGGTCCGTTTGTGTCTGTCTTATTTTTTCCAATTGCAAAGGTCTTTATTTTTTTTTAAATTTATTTTCATTATGTCATTATATTCCTCATAATTATCCTGTCACATAGCATATCACCTGTGAACAGTCACCAATTATCCTTGTGTTCATCTCTCCCCTGTTTTGCCCTGCTGCCCGTTCCTTAGTTGATTGGGTTCTATGGTCAGCTTGTTTATTTTTAGTTTTTTTATCCTTTTGTTTGGTTTCTCTATATTCCAAATAAGTGATACCATCCAGTATTTATCTTCTCCCTTCTAATTTTGGTCAGCATAATTCCTTGCAGATCCATCCATGTCTCTGTGAATGACATGATTTCTATCATTTTTGACTGCTAAATAACACTCCATTGTGTAAATATACCACAGCCTTTTTGATCCATTTGTCTGTTTTGGGGCATTTGGGTTATTTCAATACCTTGGCTATTGTAAATATTGCTGCAATAAACACAGGAATGCAGATTTCCTTTCAAATTAGTGCTTTTGTGTCATTTGGGTAGATTCCCTGGAGTAGAATGACTGGATCATGTGGCGGATCCCTGTTAAGTGTTCTGAAAAATTTCTTCATGGCTTTCTATAGTGGCTGAACCAGTTTATACACTACCCCACCAGCAGTGTAAGAGGAAGGAATCACATTTTCAATGAATCTACTGAGGATGAGTTTAAGCAGAACTGCCATTCCTGTAGTAGAGAACCTGGAAACATCATGTGTGCTCTGCAGTAAACAATCCTGGTGGGAACTAACCTTCTGATCCTTATTGCCAAAGGAGTTGAGTTTTTCACTATGTACTTGCCAGGGGTCTCTTCAGGGGAGGCCAGGTTGAGTTCTAGTGAGGGGTCCTGTCTTTCTCTCAGTGTGAAGGATCACAGGTTTTCTGGCATCTTCTTATGGTTGTGAGAAGCATGAACACATCCTCCATATTTGCAATTTCAAGAGAGTCTTAATTATGGAATAAAATCCAGAATGCTCAAAAATACATGGGTTTAAATAGTATTGTTGACTTTGCAAAGAAGTGAATTAAAGAAGCTTTGATGTATTTAAGTGGAAAGCATGCAGGATAAAGCTACTTAAACAGATTTAGAGAAGACAATGGATGAAGCAATGGGGAGCAATAACCAGTCCCTCCTATCTCTTGCTAAAAAAAAAATATATATATATATATATATATATATACAAGAGATTTTCTGGACTCACAATTTCAAAGCTCTTTCCAATAGCTTCCTGCTAGTAGTCTTGTAAAAAGGCAGAGCCATAACAGATGTCCGGTGGAATTAGAATTCTCTGGAGTCCTGTTCTCCCTTCCTCCTGTCAGTGTCTATCTGCATTCCCTCATGCTCCTTCTGCTGCTTCTTCAGTTGTGATGAATTAGGACCCCCCTGAGTATGCAGGTGTACAAGTATGTATACATGAGTGCAAGTCCCATGTCCAGTAATGTCCAACAAGGGTGTTATTCCTCCCTTTTAGTCCTGCTCCAGTTTCTTTTCAAATTTATAAATATGGTCACAATTATATTTATGTCCTTGAGTCAGACCACTCCAAGACTCTCAGAGTTGGTGTTGAGTCCCTATATTCTGGTACACAGATATTTTTGAGCTGAGAACAATGAAGACCCTGAGGTTACAGGAACATATATTGCTTTCTTCTCATCCCTAGTCACTGCTCCCTCTAATGACCTGTGAATATAGTTTGGGGGAGCATATCATCTAGGCTAAGTTTTTCAGTAAACAAGTCTTTCCCAGGAAACACTCCCATTCAGAGTAAAGAGGAAAGGATTCTTCTTCCTCAGTTGAGGTCCCACCCACTCACCTGGGTGCTCAGACCCTTTGACCTGGTTGGTTTAGGATTTAATACATTTCTTCAAGACTGAAAGTGGGGTCAACACTTCTGTTAGCAAATTCTCAAAGGGAACCCTAGGTCCCCTAAATTTGCATGTTCCAAAGGGGTCTAACAATCCATGGGCACAAAGGCAAAGCAGACTCCTAGTGTGAAAGATATATAATAGAATTAGTGCATAGAGAGGGAAGAGAGGAGAAGGCAGTATTCCCAACAAAACATCTCAGATTATCCATCCCCTCATGAACAAATGCTTAGTCATACAGGGTTAGGTTAAAACAGGGCTGCTGAGACCCAAAAATTTGCCAGAAGCCTAAGACATCTTCTGTTGGGAAACCATAGAAAAGGAGTTTTGAAAATTAAAAAAAAAAAAGCTGGTACAAAAGTAACATGAAGGTAACTAGTGCCACCATCAGCCTCTCCACATGCCCTTTATCCAAGAGTCTCTATAGTTTCCATGCCAGTTGTTGCAAGGTGCAAGTTAGGTCACAGGAAAAAAAGCTCTTTTTCTCCTTTTTTCCCTCTTTCCACCAGCCTTCTGTTATACGCTTCACCAGGCTGCTCAGTTCCACTCCCTAGTTCCCAGTAACTTTTCCAAAGCATCTGATGTAAATAGGAAATATGGCACCTCCTGCTTATATGGAGATACCTCTATAACTTAGTCATCATTGCTCCTGTGTGCACAATTGACCTTTGCTTTGTTAACTTGTCTGATTATGTTTTGATAATTCAGGTAGCCCAAGAACATAAAAGAATGAGGCAGACTCACCTGCATTCATACACACATATACACACACACACACACACACACAGAGAGAGAGAGAGAGAGAGAGAGAGAGAGAGACTTGTGAATTAGGTACATTAAATTACATCTCTAAAACAAAAAGTTATTTCATACCTAAGACCAAAATTGTCATTAAAGGGACAGAAAGATACAGCCTAATTGGAGAAACTTCAAAAACAGTATGCTGCACAGAAATTTCTTCAAAACTACCAGTTTGAATATCAAGGAAGATAATTGATAATATGACTAAAAAACAAAATAAAAACTTGAACAAAGTTATTCAGAAGTCACACATAAACAAATCATAGCCAGGACAGAATAATGCAAAATAGTCAATAGAATCAAATCTGAAAGTCACCAAGTCAAAGCACTAATGGTCCCATCATTTTATTCACAAACTTACTTTTAAGGGCTTCAAGTTAGAGTATTTATTTTAAATTTACAAATAATTACATGAAACTTAGTTATCTCGGGTCCACATCTAAAGTATCAATTTTGAACAAAGGAGGAAAGTAACTCTAGTACATCAACCTGGAAACTTAAAATCTCTTCAAAGCTGAGTGTGATCATGCTGCCACCCTACTTCTCCTGACTGCTGTACTGTGGGCATGACAATGGCTGCAGTTTTATCGGTATTTGACCCTGTTAATGGACAAGTTATTGAAGGCAGACATTTATTTATGCATTTTCTCACTCATTTCTACCTCCACACAGAGCTCCATTTGAGTTAAAATGAGTTCATGTGACAGCTTGACAACAAAGGTTGTGTAAAATAAAAATGAAAAAGCAACGAAACCAATAAAATAGATGATCCTATCTACTCTAAATTTTGAAGAAAGTAATCACAAAGTAGTTGATATCTGGGATGATGATGAAGCAACTAAGCAACTTAGGAGAACAACTAATCCATGTCTCCAGCCTGCTCCTTTTCACAGTGGTAGGCATTTAACATTATGAACATGTTACAGGGTAATCCTCAAAGGAAAATGGGATGTCCAGGGTGTGAATCTTTACCTACATGTATTAAAAAATTCAGAACAAGACCCAAGAGCAAGCACATGAAGAAAAGGTTTATTTACAAGGGAAATGAGAAGAGGGGGAACATAGGGAGAGAAAGAGATATACAGAGATTAGTAGGTTAATAAAGCCTATTGGTAATGCTGCCTAAACTGGGACTGCAGGTTCATGCTGAAGGAAGGCAAAACTAAGTTCTCTCTTGCCCACATGTCCTTCCTTTTCTATCTATCCACTCTTCATTTCCAACAATCCCCTTTAAGACGTTAAGGGTTACGTTATGTCTGTAGCATGATGGGTTGTATCTGTAGCATGATAGGCACCCGGGATCTCTTTGTAAGGGAGGTGGGAGTACAGTCCATTACACATTAATGGGTGGGGTCCATCCAGGGCATACAGCTCCCCCAACAAGCATATCATAAAATGTTCTGGGAATAACTCCTTCATGCTTTAGCAGACAAGCAAGTAAAAGCTGTGGCCTATACTTACAGTCCGTGAAGCAGCTTGGCAAAATTCTACTGCCTGAGGAGAAACCTTTTCAAGCCCTACTAACTTAGGTAGAATAGGAAACTAGGGCACAGAGTCTGCACAGACCCCTGCCCCCATTTAGTGACTCTGAAAAAAGTCCACGCACATTCCAGAGCAAGAGAGTTCAACTCCTACTAATTTAGACCCTTTATCTCATTCTGAGTGCTTCGACTGAAGAATTCCCATCTTACCTATCCAACAGGATGTCATGACCCAGTGATCCTGTCAAATGAAACTGGACAAAACTCATTCAGGATCCTATCTTTAACCCTCTGCCTAGTCAGAACCTGTTTAGGACCAAATTGTGTGAGCCCCCATCACCTCAAACTAAGAAATTATTTATACCTGTAGCCCAAAGGTCCAAGACATGACTCTTTTAAATCTTTCTTATACTAACTCTTGAATGTGTGCTCTCACCTGCAACAAAGCTTCACTTCTAAGTCACCTACTTTCACTCCCACAGGAAGTCTTTCCTTTTCTGCAGAAGGTAAGGAACCCCAGGATTTCTCAGTACCCGCTGGGCTCTGTCACAATGACTGAGAATCTTGATGAAGAAGATTAACAATGGGCACTTTGCCTTTGCAAGGGTTAACAATGCATGCTTTAGAAAGTAAGTGGTTAAACCACGTATTTGCCTTCCTCTGGGTATGGAGCATGAACACATCTTTAGATCAAAATATATCATGACCAAAAGTTCCCTCTCCTTAATAAAGACATCACTGATATCAATGACTGTTTCATCTATCCAAACTACTCAAGTCAAGCTTCTGATCACTGGAACAGTTCTTGGAGTATAATCTGTTGGACTGCTTACATTTGGGAAGGATTTCTATCCAAAATGCTTTAAAGTTACAGTATGTAAAGAATTAAACTTTACCTTTCTGAAATTGAAAATAACTTGCCTTGAGGGTGCTAACTAAAATTTTATGATCTGAATTTAGTAATATAACCCTGGAAATTTGGAGACTAAACTTCTTACAGCTTATGCAGAGTTGAAAACAGCATCTTTAGGGCTCATTCAGACTATTTAGAATATAAGTAGTAAACACCCACTCTAAGAAAAATGAATCTCTTAATTATATACCCATGTATATGCTAAAATATAGGTTATTTGGGGGCTTTGTGAAAATGGGGGGGGGTGCATGTGTATCTGCAACCTTGGTAATACCTACTAGGTTTCCTATATTTAACAAGAGGTTAAGGACACTACCTACTTAATAGATTGGAATTTTTGCCAACCCAGAGATAATTGGGGTTTCTGCATGTGGAAGAGATCACTGCCATCAGTTTAACAATATCAGTTTCATACTTCACACCTGTGAGATTGGCCCATATCAAAAGACCAGAATCAATAGGTATCGATGAAGGTATGGAGAAAAAGGATCCTTCTTACACCTCTGGTGGGAATGTAGATAGTAGAACCCTTATGGAAAAGTGTGGAGGTTTCCCAAAGACTAAAATGGGTCTGCTATACTGGACAGCAATTCCACATCTAGGCATCTATCCCCCAAAATACAAAAACACTAATTCAAAAGGAAACCTGTACTCCCATGTTTACAGCAGCATTATTTACAATAGCTAAGACATGGAAACCACCTAATGTCATCAAACAGATAAGTGAACCAAGAAGATGTGGTACATATACAGAATGCAATACTACTTAGAAATCAAAAAGATAAACTCAAGCCATTTGCAGCAACTTTGATGGAGCTAGAAGGAATGAGTCTAAGTGAAATAAGTCAGAAGAAGGTAGATAAATAGTGGATGGTCCGATCTATATGTGGAATATGGAAAACTAAACAAAGGATCAGACTGACAAACATTAAAACCAACCCTTGAAATCTGACCATGGGTCTTTGTTTTTCGGAGGGGGAGGAGGAGGAGGAGCAATAGGGTGAAAACAGGGGAATCAGGAGTAGAACACAATGAACTATGGTAGTGGGAGTGCTATGGTGACTACACCCAAGGGGGGAAATCCTATACTGTCCAAATACCAGCAAGGATATAAAGTGATAGTATTTCAATAAAAATTTTAAAAAAAGGTTTATCAGTTCTAACTTCAATTGGTGAGTACATGGATTTTCTCTATAATGCTACTGCCTGAAACCCTTGATAGAAGAGACCAGTGGAAGACTTCCCTGGACCAAAACACACAGAAGAATGAGGAAAAATTCTGCAACAATCTCTGGAGAATTTTCTTTGGAGCAACATTCTGTTGGCCAAAGATAGGGGAGTTAGGAGAAATCTCTGGTTCCCGCTATCCTAACTTCTTTAATGGCAGGACTTGGTCTTAGAATTTAATCTGTGTGTGATTGAATGACTAGTAAAAACAACTGGCGAGAACAGGAAACTACACAGCCAGGAAAGTTCAACAGGTATTATAACAGATGAGAACACCATTCTGTATCTAAAGATAATGAGAAATGATGATACCCTGGAAAAATGACCATATCCTCTTTGTTTTATGGGCCATTATGATAAAAGTTTGAATTTAGAGGAATTTATGTCACTTTGAAGCTTTTACAGGGACAATAAGGATATTAGCTAATATCTACTAAGTACTTATAAGGTATTATAAATGAATGAGGATGATTCCATGTTAGGGATGAGGAGGGTAGGAAGGTCTGAAAATCTGGTAAGGGTAAAAAAACTAGCACAGATCACTATCAGACTAGTTGATCTTAGAGAGAGGTCACATGACCCTGTATTATGCTACTGCTTTCAAATGGGACAGCTATTTCCAATTTGATTATCTTCTACCTTTCACAGAACATTAATTTACAAAAAGCCAAGAGCCTACATTTAAAAAAGAAAAAAAATTAATTCTGTTCTCCAACAGCCCCCATTCTTTCTTCACAGGGCTGCTGGCTTTCATGTGCACTCAAGCCGAGGATTGAGTAGTAACCTGACTTAGTGACTGCTCCACTGATAAGCGTGCTGCCACATTCAGAATAAAGTCCTAACAAGGGTTTTTATGGTCTCATTCCACCTTTCACCTCACTTCTCATTTTATTCCATTTCAAGCACTGTATTTCACGCTATAGTATTACCATATCACCAAGCATCCCCGGTGGACAAGAGGCTGTTTCTCTACCTGTATCTCTGAGGATGTTTTTACTTTAACCTGGAACATATCTTTCTCCTGCTCCTGCCTACCTGGGGCTCCTGACAACCAATCAAATCCTTGTTCTGGCTTCATCTCAGAGGTCTTTCTGAATGGCATTTGTCATCCCCCCCTCCACCCTTTCCAGATATATATACCTATATGCTTCTGTGTCTCTGTGCACATTGTGATGACAGCCTATAAAGGTACTGATTTGGGGCCTGTGACTTTAGAGTACACTAATTGCTGTGAGTGGGAAGATGAGTCTACACAGCACCCCATAGGTCTGACTCTATGAATAGCATAGTATTTATTAAAGCTGACCGTTTCTCAATGAGGCTTTAGATGCTTAGGGCTTTCCATCTGTGCCATTACAAAAAACCAAAACAAACTGGAGTTTGAGCAAACACAGAGAAGGAATACCAACTATCAAACTCAGTTGCCTTGGAAATAGGTGCCTTTGTTTGAGTTAATGATTCTCTTTTTTTAAATAAATATTTTATTATATAGATAATTATATTTCACATCTCTGTAATCCCCAGGACTCTCATCTCCCTGATCATTTCCTCCCTCACCCGTAAAAGAGTTATATGAATAGTAATATGGACACCAAAGTTGTGAACTTCAGTTTGTTTTTTAGCTTGTTTTGACTTTTCCTCTTAGTCTTTTGTTTGTTTTTCCTACATCCCATATATGAGTTAATGATTCTATTACAAGAAAGAGAACATCTAAATGAAGAGCATAGTAATCACATGGAAGGCAAAAGATATACAGGGCAATGGTTAGTGGAGATAGAGGAGGAGGTAGGTCTGTGCGTGAGCGCCACAAACAAAAGGTGAGTTCACAAAGTGGTCATTGTAGGTTAAAGTTCTAATGTGGGTCTGAGGATTTGAGAACTTCCTTAGCATAGTAGGACTGTCAACTTTTCCAACTCTTAAAATAAGATAAAGCATAACAGGGTGAATAAGTGAATACAGCTTTCAAAACAGAAGTAATTTCTTCAGTTGTGCAAATTAGAGAAAACAAAGGTTATTGTTTCATAATGGGCAGGGGGTACCATCAATTCTTCATTTTATTATGTGAATGATAACTTTTATATTTTAAATGACATAATTTTGAAAGTTCTTTTTACTTCCAACATTTCAAAACTTACCTCTGAAAGCACTAATGTCACCATAGTGTACCTGGAGTACAAAGTATTTACTTCCAGTCTCTCCTCCAACTCTGAATCCAACACCTAAAGATTTGAAAAACAAGATAACTATTTTAGATATGGAAGCTGAAATTGGAGTTAATCACCAGTGACTTATCTATAAATTCAAATGGAAATCAGGCAGCATGTAACATGAAAGTATGCTATATGTAAAACTGAAAATAAAATGAGCATTGATTGAGAACATCTGCTATAATTTCTCATCACCCTTCTTGTAGTTCTGAAAGAATTCTATACATGCTCTCTACTTTAGAACCAGATTAACCAATTACATTTTAAAGGACAATTCACTTAATTTGACAGAAATAGAATAAAACAAACAAAATTCTGTCCCTATTATTGTATAACAGATGTATATAAACCAATTGTTTCATTTGGTTTTGTATATGTTCCCATTCATTTTTATTTTCTGATGGAATATATAAAAAAGTTCTAAGAAGGATTACTTTTAATTCTCCATGAAAACAGCTATTTGCAGAACACCATTGAGCATACCAATTATCAACCAGATTACAAAGTCCAGTATGTTAATAAATGGTTATAATTGGTTCCTAGAAGTCTTACTATTTATATAGTTTGCTAGTAAGGTGCAAGACAACTATAGAGAAAATATTTACAGATAGAGAAAATAATTTTTTCTATCTGCACCACTACTCTTAAAAAGGTCAACAAAATGTACAACAGACCTCCTTTCCCCTAATTTGTTTGGCAGTAGCTGCCCAATAAAACAGAGAAGATTCTGAGACTGACTTACAGCAAAGCAAAACAGACACCAATTAGCACTGGCATGAATTACTGAGCTGAGAGAACTCATGCATCACAAGACATGATGACTAGACCATGGCAAACTCTTCTTTCTGCACATTTCCTTCAGCACTAAGAAACATTCAGATGATTAAAAACTGTCTGGTAATCCACTCACACGCTGGAAGCTTTGCGCAGTGTAGAGGGAAAGTCAGAAAACTAGCTGAGTTTGATAAGACATCAACTACCTAGATTCCAAAACTAACAAAAAAGAAAATATCTGCTTGCAAAAAAAGAATTTATTTACTTCCTTAGCTCTCTTGGTTCCTGAAATTCTCCTACTATCAAGAACCAATGTACCTGAAGCTCATAGTAGCTTGGGTGAATCTGGTGAATTTCCAATTATATTGAAAGGATTACATGGGTAAATTACTTACCAAAGAAAGGCAGATAAACATAGTTAACTGAAACCCTTTCAATAGAAGGCTGGTGATATGGTAGTTTTTAGTATAAGATCATAGCACAAAATAAAGTCAACCCCTATTCGAAAGAACTGTCATAAAAACTCCTTGGGAACTGGAAATGACATAGCTCAATATAAAAGAATCCAAGATACCTTTAGGCAGTCTGGTTGGGGGAGCATTTCTTGCCCAGGCATATAGAATGTTAGCTTTATCTGCACAGGTTCCTTCATCACAAAACCTGATGAGAAAGAAATGTCATTATCAATGAAGATTCAAGTTATAAAATGCATATATCACTTCCCATGGGGAAGGGGGAGGGAAAATATTTGAAAGAAAAATATGTTTACCAATATATCATTATTAGTGATATCAGCTGTAAGATCCTAATGAAAACTAGAAAAAAAGAAGAGTTGCTATGTGAAAAAAAGCACATATGAAAAGAAATTTGTATTGGCTGACCCAATGTGAAATCATCCTGTGAGGTAGATATACAATGTCTATTGCTTATCTATGTATATGTATATATAGATATATAAGTATATATTGTATAAATCTATGTATATGTATATATAGATATATATGTATATATTGTATATATTGTATATCTATATCTGTACTATATCTATGATATATTCACATGTAGAATGTACTCTGTGGAATCAGTAGAAAAGAAAGCATTGCATGGAGAAGGGGTGTAAACAAATGTTAACTCAGTGGATATCCGGAGGTGGACTCAAAGACATGTCACATACATCTACCCTCGGGGGATCAGTGTTGTCAATAAGTCTCTGACCACAGCAACAGCAGTAGGCAGTATCTGCTAGCAGTATGTGAACAATATGAGCACACTTCAATTAGGGGTACTTGACTTTAAGTTTATGAATTCTGGTTGCATCATTTATATGTTGTTTCATGTATTCCAAGTCACTTAATCTTACTGAGTCTCAGTATCTCTTGTAAAACAAAGATTGTTATGCTTATCATACAGAGTTATTCCGCAGATTAAATATGATATAAGCAATTTATAAACCTCAAAGGACTACACTAGGGTAATGCACTGCTTCATAAAACATTCACCATCTCTGAAGATTCATTGTTGAGGGGGGTACTGTTAGTGAAAGAAGCACAGGCAGAAAAACACATTCACTGTGGAACCCCAGAACATCCCCTTAACACCTGTATCTTGGGCATGTGGATAATCCTGGAAGACTCACCAGGCTGTGGGGGTGATGATAAGTATTAGGCACTCAATAGGCTAACTGGTAAACTAGTAGTGTCTATATCCAATTTCATAAATGTTAAGTTGGCTCCCCCCAAACCACACACTTTCCCCATTACACTCTCTTTATTTACTCATCTATAAAATTGGATTTATTAAAAATGCTGCTAGGTGACTTTATTTATTTTGCTTTTATCTATTTGTGTTTGGGGAATTTGGTAGCAAGCAAGGATAGAGTTGGGGATTTAGGCAAGTCTGAACTATTTGAAACTGCAAAAGACAAGGACCATGGCAGTTTTATGGGCAAGTGTTGAGCTTCCACAGAAGTGAATGCACATGGCCTGTGATCTGGAGGAGAAGGGAAACCATTAGGCGGCAGTTTCATAGATTTGCCAGAAGTTGAGGCTAAAAACTGCGAGAACAACCAGGTGGCAGAGAAGTTGATACACAGGCAGGGACTTCTAGTAGGTTTCCTGCTTATAACAAAAAATGAGGTGAAAGATAGGTAGTAAATGTAGTTATTATCCATCTGAATAAAGAGGTGAGGGACTTGAAACTAGGGGTCCCCCATAAGGTTATATTTAGTAAGCAATTTTGCTTTTATAAATCATGTTGTAGAAAGAAATTGCATGATGTGCAATGTAAAACAAATCCAACAGTAGTTTCTTACTGTTCATTGTCAAGATCAATATACTTATGAAGAAAAATCATTACCATTTGAGACATACTTGTATGTTTAAATAAATGTCTGTGACAGCCCTATGCCAAGTCTGCTAAAAAGACTTAAGGTATTGGACAGTGGCCATAAGAAAAGAATTTCCTCTTAGGCCAAATGCTCTATATAATAGTTTAAGAAACGAGATTGTCAGATGTGATGAACTTTGCAGCTCACTGCTGCAAGCTACTAAAATTTAAAGATCTGGGTGGCAATCTTCATAGCTTTAAACAAAGGTCATAAATAGACAAGTACATAACAACATGATAGCAGTCATTGTATAAACAAGATAATCGGCTCCTCTGATAGAGAAGTAAGATAGAAATCAGAGGAATGTATGATTAGGAAAAAACAGAATGAAATATAACAGAGAAAAAGAATTTAGCAAAATTTGCAAAGCCGCAGATTTGATTATGTCATTTTCTGGCACAAAATCTTTCAAATACTTTCCCAAAATAAAAAATAAAATCCAAACATTGTAGCATAACACATAAGGCCTTTCATAATCAGGGACCTTGTTATATCTCCAGGAAAAAATCTGTTTAGTCACACCAAGTCGCTGCCAATTTCTAAGTTTTTTTCTGCCCCCACTGTTTCCTTTGCCTGAAAAAACCCTTGCTCAATCCTCTGCTTGGCAAAATATACTACCAGTTTCTTCAACACTCAGTTCAAGTCATCTTCCTTCTTGGGTAAGCACCGATTCCCATCTCTCCAACTTCCATTCATATTCCTCCAATTCTCTCTCCAACTCCCTATCCATTTGGATATCCACTAGTTCAGCCATAACCAACTATTTTTATCTTAATACATCAATTTTTGCTGTATTTAACTTATTTGTTTTGTGTCTTTATGCACTGCATATGAATGAAGCACATGTCTGTCTTTCTCCATCTCTTTAAGCCAGCACTAATTTAAGTATTGGCTTTCTCCATCCTCCTCTCTCCCACAGGGTTGTGTAAACTATAGAGCTGGAGTCTTGTTTTTCACCAGGTACCCCTACCACCTACTAGCCTTTTATCAAATATTTGAAGATATCTGAAAGAACTACTAAATAACTTCTTGAGCTTAATATATTTAAACAAAAGAATTTCATTGACAAATTATATTGTGCTGTCAAACAAAATAAAACTTTAAAAAAATAGTTTAGAGTTTAACGAAAATGTTATTACAATATATTTGAGTTATACTTTAGCTGATATTTTACAAAATCAATTAATATTCACTCTCACAAGAACCATCATAAATAGGTTATACTTGAAGTAGATGAACAAGGTCTGGGAGTTTAAATAACTTTCAAAAGTCATAGTCAAGCTGTGCTTCAAAATTCTAACTATCAAACTCCTCTGTAGTCTCAATTTGTGAATCTGGTGTATAGGCAGTGAAGAAGGTTTTATATGAAGAAAATATCTGATGATGATTATTTGATTTGACAACCGAGTCTTAACTAAGTTGCTGTAGTGTGTATGAAATTATTTTTTTTAATTATATATATATATATATATAATTTTTACATCTTTGTATTCCCTGGGGTTAACCTACCACTTCCCCTCCCTGACCCTTCCCACCCATCCCTCTACCCCCAGTTATGTACTTTAGTTTGGTTGTTAGCTTGTTTTGATTTTTCCTCCTGGCCTTTTGTTTGTTTTTCCTATGTTCCATATATTAGTGAAATGATTTGATTTCTGTCTTTTTCTTTCTTTTTTCTGCTAATATGATTTCTTCTAGGTTTATCCGTGTTATCTCAAATTCATCAAATTTGTCATTTTTAGTTGATCATATTCCATTGTGGATATATACCATATCTTTTTTATCTATTCGTCTGTTTGGGGACATTTGGGTTGTTTCCATACCCTTGCAATTATAAATTGTGCTGCAGAGAATATCTGAGTACAGGTGTCCCTTTGTATAAGTATTGAGGTCTCCTTTGGGTAGATTCCCAGAAGAGCAATTGTTAGGTCAAATGGTAGTTGCACTTTAATTAGTTTGAGGTTCCTCCGCACAGCTTTCCATGGTAGCTGGACCAGTTTACATTCCCACCATCAGTGTAAGAGTGTTCCTTTTTCTCCCATCCACATCAGCACTTGTTGTTGCCCGTTTTTTTGATGTGGACCATTCTTACTGGTATAAGGTGGTATCTCATTGCGGTTTTTGATTTGCATTTCCCTGATTGCTAGTGATGTTGAGCATTTTTTCATGTGCCTGTTGGGCATTTGTATTTCCTCTTTGGATAAGGGTCTGTTCTTCTCCCATTTTTTGATTGGGCTTCTTGTTTTGTTTTTGCTAAGTTGTGTGTGTTCCTTGTGAATCTTTGTTATCAAACCCTTATGACTTTTGTAGAAGGCAAATTTTTTTTTCCCATTTGGTTGGGTTTCTTTTTTTTTTTTTATTGTCTCTTTGAATTACACTTCAGAAATCCATTTCTGGACACATCTACAACTGGCAAAAAAAGTGCATAAGAAATTCTAAAATTGAATTCTAGATTAAAGAAAGTTCTACCATATTTGCAAAGCAACATGACTTTATATTCTATTCTCTTATCTATTCTGATAAAAAGTAGAGCCTCAAAGGCAAACTTTGGTTTGATTTTTTAAAATTCTTTTATGATTTAAAAAAAATGGAGAAAACTAAAGACTGAGTGAGTGAAGAGTGACTCACTGGATAACACTAGAACTATTCCTAAAACTTAATGAGTAAGAGAACTAAATGTTGAGGAAAAATAAGAAGTCAAGAGAAATGGATTTATAATGAATAATAATACAACAGTGTGGCTAAGTATATTTGGATAAAATCTCTGTAATTTATTTTCCCCAAATTTCCATTTTCCATATCCATGGAAATAGTGACACAGTTTACTCACATCAAATGACCAAAAAGATAAAGATGGCACTGTATATTTTGCATTTCAAAAAGGGTCCTGAAAAACAGATTTTTTTTTTTACTATCTTATTAATAAGGATTTGAGGTTAATAAAAACCGTAACTCTTCATCAATGGTTGTCATCATTTCAGGCTTCATCTAGGTTCCTTATTCTTAGCATTCTAGCAGCTTCTCTTAAAGGATTCTCCAGATTAAGCCAATTATTTGTAAAAAGATTCACATAGCTCTCTGGTGGTTTTTCAATGTTCATCATAAAAATGATGAGAATTAACATTTGAAAATAAAGCTATTCTGAGTTCTTGGACCTTTCCTCTAGTACCTTTTTTACCTCTAATCCATGGGGAAACTACTCAGATGGCATGAATATTTTCAGACTCTGCCAAGCACTGAAAAGCGCTTGCTTGTCATTTTGAATTATCCAAATAAAGTGTGATTGACTGTTAAAATACCCTCTGGTTGTATCTTTTAAAGACTATTTAAAAATCCAAGGTTATTCAGGGAAGATCAGAACTGATTACACATTTTGGCTTAATTTTTTTTTAACTGAAATTGTCATATCATCAAGTTGGTATAACCTTACATTCCAATTTTAATGCATTAAGTGTCTCACAGAGTCAGAAGAAAATTAAGCCCAAATTAGAAAACATTTTTAAGAAACACAACATACCATCAATCACATGTGAAATGTCTTTACCTTTCAAAATTGTATCTACTATGAGTTACATATTTAAATTTCATTAGCTGCTCTATAAACCCAGAGAGCATATTTCCCAGCTCAGACAAATCCTATGTGAATCACACGGCAATGGGTGTGCATTAGCATAGCAATTAGAAAGAAATTTAATGGAAAAGCTAAATCATACTGGTGATAAAAAGGATCATCCTGATAAACATCACCGCAACATCCGTACTCCCATGAGATAAAAGGCAATCAAGTCTACAAAAGAAGAAAAGTGTGTCTGATTGTGTACACCCAATCTCAGTGCCTAAAAAGAGCTTGTCACGAATACATGATTAATAAATATTTTACTAATGAATGAGTGAGGATGCTAGTTGCCATTTATTAAGTCCTTCAATGTTCCAGGCACTGCCACAAGCATGTTACTGAATATCATTTTACTTTTCATGATGGCCTAATCACTAAGATTAGTAGACCCATTTTACAAATGAGGAAGCAGGTCATACACTTTGAATAACTGGATCGATGATGATCACAACCATCATGGAGTGGAGCTGACTCTGATTTCAAAATTCCAACTTTGCGCTAACTGTGAAAGCACTCTGTTATAACACTGCTCTTCTGTTCAACATAAATACTAATCTTGTGAGGAAAAGATAATGTTCACAATTCTGTAATGCTTGTTTCTGCTGAAACTGCTAAAAAAAAGTCATCACCATGCTATTCTAGTTCATTGAAGTTGGCATAGGTCTATCAAGAACCGAACAGTTGCTCCTATGAGCAGTTCTAGCTAGGCACGTGGTAATCAGTCAAGGAATACAATTGTTGGTGACTCAAAGTTAGAACGAAGTAACCAACTATATTTTAATGAAGTTCCTTGACACCATCCTAAGATACAACTGAATAATTTAATCTATTGAAATATTAAAGTACAAAAGAGAAAGAGATATCATTAATTTTAACCTAGGAGGAAATTTATGGTTAAACGTTGCTATTGTCCTATGTCATACAATTATAAGATGCACCAATTTACACAGGTTCTTAATTAGTTCTTGCAGTTACACAGACATACCTAGGCAGGGCAAGCCAGGACCAGTCAGGGGGAGTCTCCCATCCTCTTAACCTTCCAGGAATCTTCACACTCTTTCCCTGGGCTCTCTCTGGTGTTCTCTCCTCCCTCTCTCTCTCTCCTTCTCTCATTTTCTCATGTTGTCTGTGCTTCTTTATCCCCTCTCTCCTAGGCCCAGGTGTGCACACTTACATATGTGCACACCCAAATGGGCCATACAACCATGGCAAAATGCAATTCCCAGGTGCTGGTTATATAGACCAATGTAGAGAAAAAGCATGACTAATTCACTCACCCTACACCCTCAAAGACATTTTATAATCTTGGACAAGAAACAGTCAACTATTGGATATTGTGTGATTTCTATATATACTGACAAGGTTGTTATTTACATTTGTTTAACTTTGGAAGTTTTCTGAGGGGAGAAAAAACAAGGAGGAAAGTGCAACAGACACATCTGAATGTTGCCTTGTGGTGCACAAATGACAGGTAGTGAGGATATGAAGAGGTTGCAAAAAGTCAGCACATGCAAATTCCAGCTCGACCAAAGAATCATCATCACAGAGGCACCAACACTGTAGCCCTTCTAGAAAGTAACATCTCCTTAAAAAAAAAAAAAGTCATTTAAATGAGTAATCAAGCTGAGTGTTTCACACACTGCCTCTATGTATTTATGTGTTTTAGCACTTTCTCTTTCCCCTCATCAGCCTCCATAACCCTACAGAACTAGCAGCATTTAAAAAGACACAGCAGGTGGTTAATAAATGAAGCAGTTGAAAGGAATTTATGTTAAAGCTGGGATGGGGAAGCATTACTGCTTTAACTGAGAAGGAGTCCAAGTTGGAAAAGCTGAAATAGACTTATTTAACCAGCAAGGATTGTTCTTGTCAAAAATAGATCCACAACCTGTGAGAACTGTCTGAATTGTGAGGAGCAGTTGATCATCAGTTTCATTAGAAATAATTCCAAGTTCAAACCTTAATTACAACTAGAAATAACAATTTAAGAAAAAACAAGGTCAGGCCAAAACATAAGAAAGGATACCTAAGAAGCACATCCCTTTATTTACCCACTATCATGATCATGGAAACTTGAGGAGTGCACTTCAAAGTTACTTCAAGCCCTAAGCCCTATGGTCAGAAGAAGAAAAGTGAACAAGTTCATGCAACTTCACATTACAAAGGAGGGCACAACAGAATTACCCACAAATGCCAAAACAATTTGTACATGCAGAATAGGGTGTTTTAGAAGCCTGAAACTCTGTGCAGTTAACTACTTTTAAAAAATTGCTCAGCAGAGTAGGTAAAAAACAAACAAAAAACAGTATTCCTAGAAGAAACAACTGCAGTATTTCAAATTCTAATATTTCCTACAATTT